>AWWV01013791.1:0-32222 GCA_001974805.1 Corchorus capsularis | reverse complement strand
TGCTGTGAGTTGGGGAATTTTGTTTCCACTTGGAGTAATAATTGCACGCTATATGAGAACCTTTGAGTCTGCAGATCCAGCTTGGTTTTATCTTCATGTGTTCTGTCAAATATCAGCTTATGCCATAGGAGCTGCTGGGTGGGGAACTGGTCTTAAGCTTGGAAGTGAATCCTCAGGGATTGTATATTCCGGTCACAGAAATATAGGAATTGCCCTTTTCACTCTTGCAACTGTGCAGGTATTTTTTTTTTTTGGAAGTTCTATGCAATTAGCCGTCACTATGTTTTCTGGTGTATGAATGTTTGCATCAATGGTTGGGTGATTTTTAGTTTGTCTACTTGTTTTCCTGATGCTTAAAGTTTGAGATATTATTCATGAGAAGGTTCCATGAATTTTGGACTTTAGAATTTTGTGAATCAAAGTGCTTTGCCTATAGTCTGTTTTATGTAGGCAACTCAATTTTTGTTCTGATTCTGAACTTGGAATCTGTTATTTGTCTTTGTTAGATTTTCGCTCTATTTTTGAGACCCAAGAAGGAGCATAAATACCGTTTCTACTGGAACATTTACCACCACAGTTTTGGATATGCCATCATCATCCTTGGCATCATCAATGTGTACAAGGGTTTCAGTATCTTGAGTCCTGAGCATAAGTGGAAGTCGGCTTACACGATTGTGATTATCGTGTTGGGTGGCATTGCCTTGCTGTTGGAAGCAATTACTTGGATTGTAGTCTTGAAGAGAAAGTCTGGGAAGTCCACCAAACCTTATGATGGATACAACAATGGTCAAGGTAGACAGCAGCCGCTTTCCATGTAATCAACTGATTCTTGCAGGTCTTCTTACCTGAGCTGGTTTTCTAACATCCTCCTTGTCCTCGAGCTCCTTTGAGACGTTATGAGGGTTATCTATTTCGGACCACTTGTTTTATTTTTATCTCTTGTATAATGGCTTGATTCTACATGTTGTTAATGGTTACTTGGTATATATATATATATAGAGTGCTATATTTCAGATATATCTTCCTGTGTCTGTAGGTTAGAAGTTAGGAATATTAAACTTTCTATTGTGCCTGAATGTGCATTGAACATGATTCTGAAACAGAAAGAAATTTATGATTCTTTCTTTGTTCCATCCTCATTTATCAGGATTCTAGTTTTGGGTATCAAATCTTGGTTTTGAGCTGCAATTCTTAGATATCTGATTTTCTGTCCGTATTCAGACCATTACACTCCCAAAGGTTGGTGTGGTTTAGCAATTGACATTTAGTACGGATTTTGAACTAAATATTCTCTTCTTGAAACGCCATTTTCAACCTTTTTTACAACCTCTTATAGCAATTGTAGTAGTTCCCTGTCAACTTTGCCAGATCCTCCTGCACCTTCCATCTCCTTTTTTTCGCGATTAATTTGTGGTCATTGTCACTTTCTTCATTGATTCTGAACAAAGAAATACTAAATCTGGAAGCTTTTCACCAAATTTCTGATATATTCTCTGTTCATATCTATCCATTACATTAACAAAGGGCTACCATTTCTCAAAATCTTATCCAATTGCCTGCAGCTGATCATAAATGGCATGCTGCAGATGTCTAAAATAGTAACATAATAATCAAACTATTTCATCTTCATTAAAAGAAAAGTAAAAAGAGATTGAAGTTAGAGGGAAAATGGAGATGGTAACTCTCATTTTCTGATATGTGAACATCAGTCCAAAATGAATTCCTTCCATACCCAGAGATGGAACCAAACATTCTGGTGAAAATGACATCCAAAATGAGACAAGTCTTGGTGAATTATTGTTAATCATACCTACTTTAATACTAACTTTGCTTTGCTTTGCTTTGCTTTATTTTACGTGTCAATTTTTTGAGACCGAAATGGTTACAGTGTCATTTGTTTGATGCAATTTGTCAACTTTTACGGACCTAGGAAATTTCTTGAACTTGTGGGGAAAAAGAATAATTTAAGTGTCCAAACTTGGATTGAGATGTATATTTTGCTTGGGTTTGGATTCAACATTTTATATTCACCAAACCTTATACTTATTGAGAGTTAGTTTTGACTTTAATTGATTGCTCTTAAGACAAGGGGGTCCCCTTCCTAGTCCACATAATCGCGTAAACTTTCTCATGGTTTCCCCACTACTTTTTTCTTTTGCTTTTGTTTCTATCTTTCCAATAGGGTTGTCTTGTAGCTTTCTTTATGAGATTCGCATGTGATTAGCAGGTTTTTTCCCTCATTACTTGGAAGAAAATGTGTTCTTCAATTGCAATGGCAGCAGTTAGATTGTCCCCTCAGGAAAACATTATGTGATTTTAGTATCATTTAGGATTGATGAACAAGGGTGAAAAGAAATCTCAACAAGAGTCAAGAAAATGACTTTCTCAACCTTAAATTAATAAAAAGGACCCTTGCACTTTTAGTACCGTTACAAGTTTCGTTTCGTGCCAATAAGTTCAAAACTTCATAAACAAACAACGCGCAAACTCTTCTTTTTGCTTCTAGAGCGTTCAACTTTTAATTTCTAATGATTAAAATTCAATTTTTTACCGTCTTTTCAAGTTTTAAAAATTAATATAATTGATAGCATCTCTGGCTAAGGTCAGTGGATACTCAAAACTGATTGTTTTTTGCCTCAAATTTAAATCTTTATCATTTTGATAAACCCCATTGCAACTTTAATTACTCTTTAAATTGACTAAATACTACTTTATTGGTTCACATTGATTGAAAAGAGACCCAAATCTTAGCATACGAATTCCATATCACGGTATATATACAATAAAAAAGGTTACAATTAGCAACGTGATTTTGACGCCAAGAAACTAGAAAAATACTATCTCGACGGTCGTTAATAACACGGCGGAGCAAAGTAAAAGAGTTGGTGGGGTGTTCCATGGATTTTATAGACGTCGGTAGAAATTTGGAAGATTAGCTAAAGGCGACAAAAACAAAAGAAATAAAGCTAAAAGAGATGCTTCTGATTATGACAATTGACCCACAAATAATCCCACGGGGTTCTTTCTTCTGCTTTCGTTTGCAATAAACTTTGTACATTAAAAAAAGGTGAGTTCTTTAGATTTGCCATTAAGTATGGCGTTGGTAGAGCTGTTTGACGTGCATGTGAACCCAATTGACAAGGCACTATAAGCTATTAAAAATCTATCTATATTATTATAATATTATATATATATAATAAAATGAGTATATCGTGGACATCTTATAAGCAAAGACTAGGGAACAAAATTTGTCACCGAAAATTCCAAATGAAGGAGTTAAAGGGAAAGGACTTTATGAGTAGAACCTAGAGTGTTAATTTAAACTATTTCTAGTCAATAATTAGTCGCAATAGCTTGTTTGAAAACAAACCCATGTTAGATATATATGAATATTATTCGAACTCGGGTTACTTACTTAATGGCTAGCAGTCCCATGCATGTTCATGAATTTATAATAAGATTCGAACTCCTGCCATGTATTCTCTTCATTCTCCCTCCCTTGTAATATAATCATTTTTTTTCTCGTAGGAAAAATATAAATGACTGCTTTATAATTATGAAAAGAAAGCTTATCTTTAGTGGTCTTTGATTGATCTATCTTCCAATTGGTTTGATTGGTCTATCTTCCTAAGACTTTTTTTTTTTTACATCAATCTTCCTAAGACTTTTTTTTTGGCAACAATCTTCCCCAGACTTTAATCCAAGGATAATTATCTAATATACCATTAGTAGAGTTTTGTAGACTTTACAAAAATGGATTAAAAATTTGACACATACCTTATTTCTTAATGAATTATATATTTAATATTAAAAAATCTAAATAATAATTGATGAAATTACTATTGTTTTTTTTAAGATAATTACTAGATATGTTTTTTAAACTCTATATATATATATATATATATGCATTGGAAGTGATGGTATGTTTATTATATACTACTAGACTAGATTTTTTTTTTTTTTGAACAGCACTACTAGACTAGATATATTGCAATGATATGCTTTGTGCAATAAAAAGAATTAAGAGCTGAGAGTTCGACGCAATAACCTGTTACCTGTTGAAATCTCATCGTCTAGGATGGAACACAAGATTATCAGTAGAATCAAAGCTCAAAGTCTTCTGAATTCTAACTTCACGTGTCCAGATTAAGTGAATTTATTGTGATAAGGAATAAAAATATAAAGAAAGGACTAATAAGCTTTACACAAGTTGCTTTATGGGAGAAACCGCGACGGATTTTCGAAATCATGTAGTTTGGTATATTTATTTATTTATTTAGATAGGGTCATTATCATTAAAGAAAATGAAAAGAGAAAGAAATGGGCCATATGTCATAATGATGCCAGGATGACTAAATAAATATGCTATCCCTTACTTTATTTGCAAACATATTTTTTTATTTACATCATAGCTACATCACTAATCTTTGGCTATCATTACTCCTCTTATTACTACAAAATATTTCAAATTGTTTTTGGGACCTCTCATTTCATCACCTTTGGTCCTTGGGTCATATATAGGCAAACCAAAATATATAATTTGCTCAATCCGGTATGCTCTTATATAAATGTGTTCATTATTAAAAAAATGCTTTTTTGTCTCACCGAAAACTTTATAATGAAAAACAATTAAAGGAAAAAAATGCACTCAAAAGTTCAAAAAATGGCCTTTTTTCCTATGTCTTCTCTCTTCTTTCTTTTTCTTAACTTTCCTTAATTTTATGGCAGAATTTGAATTTCTGTCCTCCCTTGCGAATTAAGTCCTGAATGGAGTTCTAACCCTGCTCCAATAGAAGAAAGTCCATATGGTTCTCCCTTTAAAGCAGAAGGAAATTCTTTTGTGCCTCTTTTAAGGATGCTCTGCTATCTTCGGTTCCTATTTAGGCCTGTTTTTCTTCTCCTGACTTTGAAGTTTCTGATGACGAGGATGATGGTGACACATCTGTTCCACGCATTAAACTCACCACGGAAGAGAAAATCAAAGTCAGAGCACCGTGGATTGATTCCTTGATATTTAATGTGCAGGGAAGGTACCTTCCATTCAAGTTATTTAATGATCGTATTAAAGTCTTATGGAGTCTTAAAGGAAAGTATAAGATCATTGATTTAGACGAAGGCCATTTTTTGGTTCGTTTAGAAAGGAAAGATGGTTATGAAACAACGCTTTTTAAGGGCCCTTGGTTTCTTAACAATTGTTGCCTTAATGTTCGAAAATGGAGGGCTGATTTTCAACCCTCGGATGAGCCTGAGGAAGAATCTTCTACCATTTGGGTCAGATCAATAGACTTGTGATTGAGAAAGTTGCAGCTTCCCTCGATAAGCTTGTCAAAGTGGACTTCCATACTAACAATGGTAACAGAGGTCGATTTGCTCGAATGTTGGTGCAAATCCCTCTCAACAAACAACGTATTGATCGATTCAAGATAGGGAAAACCCAACAAGAGTTGCAATATGAGGGTACCTCAGTGTGCTTTAAGTGTGGTATAATGGGACACAAGGATAAGGACTGTAGAAAGGAGATTTTGGAGAATCAAGACAAAAAAGAAAGAAGACCATGGATGATTGTCCCAAAGAATGGTCGGAAGTCATGTGGCCGTTCAAGGAAGAGGAGATCTAAAGGAAGAAGACAATCCAGATCTGGCTCTGTCAGGAAGAATTCTGTTGCTCAACGAAAAGGCAAATCTGTACAGACTTGGCGACCTAGGGAAAAAGATTCAAACTTTGAAAATTCTGATTTGGGGGGAATTGATGTGGCTGGACCTTCGGTTTCTATTTCTGATGACCCGAGTTTGCCCACTGTAGCTGATCTAGACTTGGCCTATAATGATATTCTTGTTATTGAAGGCCCGAACCAGGCCCAACTTTCTGGCCAACCTGATGTCGTTTCTGATATTAGGGCTCCTTCACCCCCAATTTCTTCTCCTATTGAAATCGACAACTCTTCCATTGGTCTTGTTTCAATCCAAACGACTTTGCTCACTTCTACTTTTGAAGATGACAACACCAGATCGGTTTGTCCTTCTGTAGTCAATTGTTTAGGCAATAAAGTTCATCGAGAATCTGCTGAACATTTGTTACCCACTCCAGAAAATGTTGGGTTGTCAGAGAATTGTCGAGGAGCCAGTGCTCAAAGATGTCTGCCTGATTCTGATTGCACGGTTGCAGATTCGCATGATAAGGTCTTTCCAGTAGAATCAAACCATCCTGAAGTGATTGGGGATCTCGTAGCTGCCATCCCAAGAAGAGATTTTAGCGATATGCCGGAAGCGGGAAGTCCAGCAAGCCCTGGCAGAGTACGGCCTAACAGAGAAAACGTCGCTGAGCACCAGCGAGATATTAATGATTCCGATCGCCAGGATGACCAAAATTCTATCTTCAGGCGATCCTCGGGCCGTAATAGAACTCGATGGAAATCATCACAGAGCGGTTCTGGTAGAAGGGTAGGTATAGGCAACGTACGCTTGCGCAAAATCCTTCGAAATGCCAGAGGAAAGGCATCTCCTTCATCAAATATCAATTCAACTAGAGGTATTCGGAAAATTGTATTTGCAGAAGAGGTTAGAATTGTTACGAGCAGCCTCCAGATGAGGTTACAAAATCCAAGATGGTTTCTGTTGAAGATCTTAAGCTATAATGCTCGTGGGGCGGCAAATCCCCTCTTTGAATAAATTGTCCAACAGTTGGTTGCTGATCATAATCCTATTATGCTCATTATCACTGAACCCAGAATTTCGGATGCTAGGGGAGAAGTGGTTAGAAATTCTTTAAGTTTTGATGGTTCGGAGTTTGTTGATCCCATTGGATTTTCGGGTGAAATCTGGATTTTATTGAATACTGCTGAGATTGATGTTACTGTGAAGAGCAAAATGTAGCAAGAAATCACATTCGACATTAAGGTTAGATTTTCAAATACCCAGCTTGTTGTCTCAGCGATTTATGCTAGTACTGATGCTGAAAGTAGTGCTCTGTTTTAGACTTATCTTAGATTTATCAGTGTTGATTGTGACCAGCCTTGGCTTTGGATTGGGGATTTTAATGAAGCAACCTTAGCGTTAGACCCTTTAGATTTGGTTTAGAATAGAGGTACCGTTGTTTAACGGGCGTCTTGGGGGTGCTAATCCTTCCCTGAGCGTAACGGACTCCCGTACCTGTAGAATCTGGTTAAGCAGACAATATTTGGTTTAGTATTACCTTCGCCAAGCTGAGGTTAATATTAGACTTAATAACATGGATATATGGCTAATCACACCTAGGCAAAAAAAAAAAAAAAAAAATTAGTGACGACTCCTCATATTTTCAAAGTCGTTTTGACAGGATCCCCCGAACCCGAACGTTTCTTGGAGGTTCCACCGGATGAATTAGGATGCCTTTGGCAAGTAGGGCGGCGCGAAAAAGCTGCTTTTTGCATATTTTCTCACCGCACTTGCCTTGCGTGAAAGTATGGTGGCTGTGTAATTGTCCTACGTGGACAAGAATATGGTGCTTATTTTACCCGCTCTTTAGATCATCAGTGAGCTGTAGCTAGGATTTTAACTTTTGTTTTTCCTTTCTTTTCCATAGATATTTAATATTTTTCCTATTATACCTTGAACTCTAAGCTAGTATTTTTTTTGTTTCACTTTTATTTTAAAAGGTTAATACTTATACTCTATAATAAGATTATAATTAAATAATGAAATAAAATTAAAATTTTAAGTCAATGGTTAATCAATTCAATTAAATATAAAAAAATAATTATAAAAAAATACATCATATATATAAAGAATAATTATAATCTAAACAGTATATATGTATTTTCTATATATATTTTTTAATATAAATAAATCAAACTTACTAATGATATTAAAAGTATCCCATACGTAATAATTAAAAATTATATATTAGTAACAAAATGATTTAAGTAATTTATTTTTTTATTGATGAATCAAAAATAATTATATTTAAAAATTAATTGAAAACATAAATTTATTTAACAACAAAATAAATAAATACATAATAAAAATTATTAAAATATAGACTCAAATATATAAAATATTTTCATACAAATGTCCTTAATGGTCATTTTCCATTCTCATCCCACTGCTACAATTGTTTTACTAAACACATATAAATTTACAGCTGCTTCTCACCTAATAGCTACAATTACTCATCTCACAGCCACAGCTGCTTTTCATCTCATCAGAGTCAATCTCACAGCTATACCAAAGGGACCCTTAATCCCTTTATTGAAAAATTATGTTAGTGAAATCCCTCTACTGATAATATGTAAGTAAATTGTCAACATCTTATATAGCTAAATAAGTAAATAAATTACTCATGCTTGTTAATTTTAGAGAATTCAGTTCTTAGTTTTAAAATCTTAGAAGAAAAAGGAGAGAAGGAAACAATAGTAGTATGCTTAAACTTTGCAAAGTTGGATACCCTCGAGAAAAAATAGAATATTCATTATTTGCAAATACATTGACTAGCTATTTTTTTACTTAAATTAGGAATGTTCGAATTCCAAGGTGATCAGCTTATATTGCTCATCTAAACATGGGCCAAAAAAAAAAAACATGGGATTGAACTTTAAAGAATTCCAAGCTGATCTTCAGCATCAGTTGCAATAATTCAAAGTTTTCTACTTCAATTCATTTAAAAGTTTTAGTTATCATCTTGGAAATTACTACTCTTAACATGAGACTTGCACATATTTCGAGGACGAGTAATATATGCTTATACGTTTAATTCCAAACTTTAACAATTGGTTGTCCTATCATAACATATTATATATATATATATACTAGTACGGCCCCCCGCGCTTCGCCGCGGGCTTTCTTCTTACATGCAAGAACAATGGAAATTTTTTTTGTAGCAAAGATTGTTATTTTTGCAGATTATTATTGGAGAAAAGATTGATTTTTCTGCAAATTATTAATGAAGAAAAGATTTTTTTTTATGGACATCATTATTTGAGATAAGATTAATCTTCTTAGTTCAAGATTCAATTTTTGTTTTTAATTATTAGTAGAAAATGATTGAGAAAAGTTGATATGTATCAAATAAAATACATTCTTTCAAAACAAAGATGTATCAAATAAATACATATAGAAGCTTGTGTGTTTGCAAAACATGTTAAAAACTTGACAACATAAATGAAGAAAACATTAATGTATAATATAGCTTATAGGAGTACTAAGTTAAAAGAAAGGGTTTAGGATTTAGAGCAGGCTGCTGCAATTGTTCAATGCCCAGCTTGATCTTCATTTTCCTAATTAATCTGTTGTTGCTGCAGCAAATCCTTTTGTTCATTCTCTGCTTAACCCCAATGCAACTATCCAAGCTTCCAATCCCATGATTAAAACCTTAAGATGCTTTTCTTTAGCTGAACAGATAGCATTAATCACTCAAAAGCAAACAGACACAGACAACAAAGGCGAGGCAAATTTGACCAAATGAACTTTTCCAGGTAAAGTTAATTGAAAACCAAGGGCAACGTCGTATCTAGCCAAAAAAAAAAAAGGCAACGTCGTATCTAGAAAATAGTAAGAACATAACAATAGCCTTAGCTATAAAAACTGCAAACAAAAAAGAGTTTATGTAAGGTTAATATACTTTTATACAAACTATTATAAATACTAACAAAGTTCATAAACTATAACATGTAAGTTCCACACACACTACTTATATATGAGATAAACTATATCACATAAGTTCATTAACCATTTTTCCTTTGCTGCAAGCAAGTTCCTAAGATAAAAGGCCCACTGAAAAAAAAGAAAGAAAAGAAAAGCCAACAACAACAACAACTCAGTGATATCGATACGTTTTAATGCAGCCACCAAAATTAACAAATTAAATCAACAATGAAAGTGATGAACTTACTTCAATGTTTTGTAGCTGGAAATTGTGCTAAATGGTTTGCTGCTTTTTATCTACAAACAAAACTAAAAGGAAAAGGAAAAAAATAAGATCTTACAATATTTATGAAAATTAGAGCATATATATATATATATATATGTGTGTTTAACAGAATAACGATAAAATTCGGGATCTTGTTGGCAAACTCATTGAGTACTCAAACTTCCAATATCTAGTTGTCGCACGAAAGGCCTGCATTTATCAAATTATGAGAATTCAAATGCATCAACAACTCTAGATATTCCTTTTGCATGAGAAAGTTAACCAAATGGGCAGAGGTATTTTGTCTTACTTTATTATCTACATCAATTTTTTACACACCACGATTTCACAAATGAAGCCAATATAGCTATATTACAAATTTACAATGTCCAAGGAAGCAGAAATATAAAAAGAAAAATGAATACTTACCTCACAATTTAGAAAAATCAACATGTCTCTTTTACTTCCCCTTGTCTTCTTTGGCTATTTCTTGTAAAATAACTGATATGATGCATCCAGAAGAACCAAAAAGTAATTAGAATGATAAATGTAACTGTCAATGTCTTTGGAAAGCTCCTTTTTCTTTTTAGCTTCTGCTTCTTTTCTTTGTAAGCTCTCACTTATTCAACTCAACTTGAGTCACCCTCTTTGTTTTAGAAGGTCTGCATTAAAATAGAAGTAGAATTAACACATAGATAAAGAGTTTGTGCTAAGGAAGAATGAATTTTCAATCCATAAGCCCTTGGATAAAGCCCACAATTTAGGAAATTGGAAATATAGGCATCATCCTCATTCGTGCCATGCTCAAATGCCACTTCACTGACATTTTCCCAACACGATTAAACATCCAAAATTCATGCTCTGCTTCCCTCATCTCAAGCCTCAAGGAATCCTGATCACACCGCACAAACGAAAGCCTCATCTCTTCATAGCAGATGAAGCTCTTAACACAAAGCTGAAGCTGCTCCATCTGTATTTGCGGGCAAGTCACTGGCAACAAATAACACAAAACAAATAAAGCTCTTAAACTACATCATTAAGAAACTGTCATAAAAACAAAGCGCTTTAGAGAACACCAACGAATGCATCCATAAGTCAGAAAACCGAGCGCAGATACTTAACACACAAAACACGCAAACATCCATTCCTAGAAACAATATTTACCTTGTAACATATTTCGTCATCAACCACTCTCATTGTCTCCATTAACCTGCAAGTTAAAATGAAGAACATTGAGAATATTTGATGTCTTTCAAAAAAGAAACCTTGCAAGCTTGCATACGATTAAGGAGAGGGGTCAACATTGTTAGTAAACGAAACACATAATCTTGCAATAAAAATCAAATTGATTTAACTGACCTCGAAGAGTAGGATTTTCTATTTTTTTTTTGGTATCCCATCCGGTATCCAAGGCTTTGCCTTGAATAATCCGGATCCGACCTGTGTCGCGCACCTGGTTATGGTGGGTGAGTCTCCCAACAGGGGCAGCTGCGTACGCAAGGTCTCGAACCCGAGATCTGCTTAAACTGGAACAGGCCGCTTACCACTTGATCCAACCCCTTGTTGGTAGAGTAGGATTTTCTATACTTGTATACTCCGAACAAAAGGTTTCTGGAACAAATACATTCAAATTTTAGAACAGTTTAAGTAACAACAATTTGAATATGTAAAGTTTCCTTAGAATAGAGATCTAAATCACATTTAAACTGGATCTAAACATGGCGAATCTCTCCTACAATTAATTCTCCTGTACTCAACATAAAAAAAAATTATCTACAGTAAGGATCATTTAATTGACCTCGAAGAGTAGAATTCTTTACATTTATATAATCCAAACAACTGGTTTCTGCAACAAATACAGTCAAATTTCAGAACAATACATAACTTTTTGGTAATTAATACCAAAACACATCAAATATTGAGATGAGGTTAACTAATTATGTAGGAAAGTAACAACGATTTGAATATGTAAAGTTTCTAACTGAGTAATTACTTGATATATTAATACATCAGTATCAAGATGAAGTATCCAGTCCATTCCAGCATCCTTAAATTTCAAATAACAAAAGAATAAAGTTATGAATATTTGCATATAAAACATAAAACATCTCAGACATCTAAGCAATACTCTCATATCAATGAACATATATTTATTTTACATTATTCTTTTATAATGTTAATATTTTGAAAATATCTTGATCTCAATAAAAATTGTGCCACTAAATGATTGAAAATCCCAAAATAATCTCAAAGAAGATTTCAGCAGCCATAAACATCAATTCGTATCCCAAATAAAGTTTAAAGAGGAATAAGAAAAGTAAATGGAAGTTTAAGGGAAAACAAAGGTTTTACCCATGCCTTGAGGAGTAACAAAACGGGCAGTTCCCCGTCATCCTCCTTCAAGCCGACCCCATCGCTGCAGCACCGCCTTGCCAACAACAACCTCCATGTCCTCTGTCTCCAGGCAGAGCACACATCCAAGACCTTCGATTTTCACGGTAGCAGAGTCCTCAGCGACTCCAGAAACCAAAATCAATACCTAAATACCTGGAGAAAGATGAAAAGAGACAGGAAGGAAACAAATTACAGCAGAAAAAAAATTTGAAAGACAAACTGACATCAAAAGACAAAAAGAAACTGAAAAATTAAAAAGCAGAACGACAGATAATGAACGGAAAGAAATACCTAATTGCAGTCGAATCAATTGAAAAGAAGTAATAGGAAAAACCCAAACAAAAGAAAGACAGATGAAAGCAAAGATCAGAGAAAAATCGAAAGAAGAAGAATCGATTCAGAAACCCAAATTAAAAAAAACTAACCTCGGAGAAGAGGTAAAAACAATTGGAGGCATCGAATTCAGAACCTATAATAATGACCATAAATGCCGCACTAAAATCAATATTGAAACTCAACAGACGCACAAATTCCATCAAGAAATATTCGGGCATGAGGAAAACAAAGAGAAAGATGGGTCTGTAACAAAAAACAAACAGGTAAAAATGATATATTTTTTTTATTTCATTTAAGATAAATGTAAATGTTTTCTCCTTGGTGGGCCCATCAACAAATTGAGAAAGGCTAAAATAACAGGTAGTTGAGTGACAAACCATGACACATGTCACCATACTAAATAGTTAACTAGATTGCTATCTACAGCCTCCTTTTGCTAAATACCGTCCCCCTTTTTATACTTTTGCCCTTTGTTCATATTTTGAACTTTCTAACAACTTTTTCAAACTCTCAACCTTCAAACCATAAACTTCATTTCTAACAACTTCTTCAAACTTCATTTTTAACAAATCTTCAAATTCATTTTCCTTCATTTTAATCATAAACTAATTAAATACTAATTAATAATAAACTAATTAGATACTAATTAAACATAAACTAATAAACTAAGTAATTTTAATTAACTAATTAAAACTAATCATAAACTAATTAATATTAAAAAAAATTTAAAAAATTTTTTTTTTTAAAAAAAAGAAAGAAAATGGTCGAGCCGCCCAGGCCATTTTCTTTCTTTTTTAAAAAAAAAATTAATATTTTTTACATCAATCCACGTTATCGTCCATTTCCGGAGTTCTCGGCTTGTTTCACGTTAGTAATTAGCATGTTTTTGGAGATTTCAGAGGATTTGAAATATTACAAAATAGAGCAAAGAACAAAAGTGTCAAAAATTATAAAAAGGGGACGATATTTAGCAAAAGGGGACGGTAAATAGCAATTCCCATAGTTAATCATAACATATTATTTTTGGAGGCTTACTATCTGCGGAAATGAAGGAGTGAATTGGGGAACTTATAGCTATCGTGTGTTGTATCGATGGTGACATAATATGTGAAATCTCTTTCATATACGTAGTATATATGTAAAAGAACTAAAAAAATACAGAGAACTAAAAGAATAATATTTCCTGCAAAACGAGTATTATAATAGTAATTTGCACATTTTTTGCCAATAAAAAAGCAAAAGAAAACAAATAAGTTTCCGTCACTAAATCTACATGTGTAATGTCCGACAAGACTACGCTATATAATCTATTTAATTGCATTGGACGTCCTCCAACTCCAAGAAACACCTCAATGATGCGAGCTTGAGAAAAATAAAATAATTTTGAATATATAGTATAGGAACCTTTGTCTCACTAATCAATGGAAATTAAGATCTTATTAAAAATCTCGTCGCTCGAGAATAAATCAATGTATATTTGGTTGAGTATAAGGAGTTTAAATCTCTTAAATAAAATATTACGCCCAAGTCTTGTAAATGAAAAAATTAATTATTATGAGAAATTCGTTAAAAGCATCCGGGAGATCCCTCTATTATACGATTTCTGTATTTTGGTCCCTCTAATATTATTTTCTACAAAATGGTTCTTCTACTATCAAAAGTAGTCGCATACGGTTCCTGGCGTTAGCGAGCCGTGACAAAACCTTCAAGTATGTTGATGTGGCACTTATGGCGTAAAACTTGATGATGTGGCACCTTAATTCCGGATGAAAATATATTTTCTGAATTTTAATTAATTTAAATAATTAAAAATAATTTGAATCAGGAATTGGGAACCGAAGTCTAGTCCGGTACCGAGATGTATTGAATACCATGGGATTTTGACCCGGTTTGATCGTGGTTCAACCGGGAAAATCGGACCGGTTTAACCGGTTTTGACCATAGTCAACTTTTTTAAAATTTTAAAATATTCAAACAAACCAATTGCAAATGGTAAAAATCGAACTCGACACACTTTGAATGAAGTAAAAAGACTTAACCACTCTACCAAAGTATTATTTAATTACTATTTCACCATATATTATATTTTTGTTATATCAAAAGCTTTTTTTTTTCAAAAATATTTTTCGCACGGATCATCCCAGCGGTTGAACCAGTTATACCGTGTCCCGATGGCCTAACCTATTCGACCTCCGGGACAGTTTTTTATTCATTGGTGTCAATAAAAGGAAAGTAAAATTAAATTCCTCCGGGAAATCAGAAAATGTTTCCAAGAAGGAAATTAAATCAAAACGAAAATACTTTTGGACCCGCCTGATTTTACCATCAGTTATCCCGCCTATTAATTAAGGTAACAAATCAATTCCAGGTTTAGCCCCTAGTTATAAATAAGGAGGATTTGCAAGGTAAATCTCTTGATTTTAGTGTATTATTAAATAGAGTTTTAGAAATTATGGTAACTTTTTTCAAAGCCACGTCAGGTGGGACATTTTGTGGGTCAAATAGGCGGGTTGTGTAGCATTATTCAAAGCAAATTTTCCCCACAAACTTAGACTAAATCACAAATCTCAAAATATTTACACATAAAAATCACAACAACACATATATCAATTAAGCCAACAAGTTCCCTGATCAAGAACACATCGACGACACTATAAACCCTAAATTTCAAAATCTCACTGAAATTAGACCCAAGGAAAAAACAAAAACAAACCCAGAAAAATATCCGAACGTTTGAAAGCTTAACCAATCCCGAATATATTAAGAATGCATCCACGGATCGATTTAAGTATCAGAATCACTGGACTCAAAGTGGGTTTCAGTTTTTCAGACCAAATCCAATAGAGACCCAAGCTTCAAACACTACAACAAAACACGAAGAAGCTGAGTAAAGTTAGAAGAAATCGTTAAGTGTGGTAACCGGGGAAAAAAACTTTGATGATTTAAAGAGAAGATGTAAATAATAGTAATAACAAATTAAGTAATCGATAAAGAAGAAGAAAATTAGATAAGAGGCAAAATGAGGATCCATACAGATGTTGCTTATTCGGCTACTACAAAGACATCAAGACTTGGGATCGTATTAAGAAACTCATCTGGTGAAGTTGTCTCTTCAGCCTTTAAGCAAATTCCATTTGCAGCTGATGTTCTTCATGCTGAAATATTTGCAATTCATTTTGGATTGTTGATTGCTAGACATTGTGGTGTTCAAGATTGTATTGTGGAAAGTGATTCTCTTATGGCTATTCAAGAGATAGACAAAGGAGCTTCATCAACATGGCAAGGTTACTGTTTGATTCAAGAAAATTTTAGATTTAGCTTCATCTTTCTCTACTTGTACTTTTTCTCATATTAGTCGCTCTTTGAATGATGTTGCTCATAAGATTGCCCAGTAAAGATTTAGTGAGGGTGCATACTTTGTTTGGTATAGGGTCTTACCTCCATGCGTTGTGTAACTCTCTTATTATCATAATTCAAGTTTCTACTTGATTCTCAAAAAAAAAAAAAAAAAAAGGAAAAGGAGTATGGAAGGACGACTGGGAATAAAGCTGGGTCCCTTTTGTAATTTTTGTAATTTTTTATTACTTTAATTATTTAAATTAATTAAAATTCATAAAACATATTTCAATATGGAATTAGGGTGCCACATCATCAAATTTCACGCCGTTAGTGTTACATCAACATGTTTGACGGTTCTGTCACGACTCGCTAACGCTAGGGACCATGGGTGACCACTTTTGATGGTAGAGGGACATTTTTGTGGAAAACAATAGTAGAGGGACCAAAATGCAGAAATCGCATAGTAGAGGGACCTTCCGGGTACTTTTACCTGAGAAATTCTCACTAATTAGAATGTAATATAATTTGACTCCATATTAGTCGAGAGCCAATATAATTATGGGTAGGGAAATTCTTTAAAAAAAAAGGGAGGGAGAAGAAAAAAGAAACACACATTGGTGCCAAAAGTCCTAGTATTCACTATTATCTTCACTGAGAGAGAAGACATTTGTCGTTTTATTTGGGTTTGAGAAGCCGTGCATAGTGATCTCCAAGACTCCCTTGTCTCAAAATATCACATTTGATGGTACGTGAAATTTGTCCAATTTTAAGTATGTTAATTTTTGCTGGTTAATTTGTTGGTACGTGAAATTTTATGTATGTTAATTTGCTGGTTAATATATCACGTGAACATGCAAGTAAATAAAGAAAATGTTTTGGGAAGTATATGGACTTCCACCATGTTAAGTGCAACTTAACAAGAGCCACAAAACTAGTAAGGAAGGACTAACTAATACCATAAAAGTATTTGTTAGTATAAGCCAAAAGAGTTATGTTAAATTCAATACAAGGAGCAATTAGATTTAATGTAACAAAGACATTAGCTGGCCAAATTGCACTTATATATAGCCACTTACATTAGGGCAATTAGCCCTTGGTAAGTTCAAGATACATAGTGATGCACCCAAGGTTGATCATGGACTTGAAGATAACAATGGAGAGCATGGAAGCATGAAGATGCAAGAACACCATGGAGATCAAGATGGACTTGCACCAAAACTCAATAAGAAGCCATTTGATCCATTGAGCTTGCCTGAAGGTCCAATGACAAGATCAAGAGCTAAGAAGTTCAAAGAGTCACTCATGGGTTTTATTCGAACTCATCTTGAAGATATGAAGTCCATTGAAATTCAATTGAAAACCTTTGGAGATGATTTGAGCAAAAAAAACTCATTACTTTGCTTGTTGTTGAAACCTAAAAAAAATGACAAGTCCTGCCCAGGACTTGGTCTGTTGAAAAGAAGCAAGAATTGCAAGACAAGTCCTGTCCAGGACTTGTTGCGGGAAAAACCTTATTTTGAAATTTTTTTATATTTCTTTTTTTCATAGTTGGGCTTAGACTAGTATGTTAGCCGCCCATAGGTCTTTTATTCTCTTTATGACTGAATCCTAACACTATATAAGGGGTTCTATTGTTTCTTGTAAACTTAAGTTAAGTTTATCAATCAATTGAGTGATTCACCTTGAGAATTTAGCTTCATTGTTCTAGTTTCAACATACTTAGGATCTCTTCAATCTTGTAGAGTCCTAGCAAACAATTATGCAGTGATTGCTTGATTAATGTGATTCTTGTGATCTTAGATTGTCAATTGCAGGTCTAACTGATCATCTAGGGCCGATGAAAGAAGATTGGATCTTTGGGAGACTATCGATTTCATCAAGTCTAAGAGTTGGTGTTTCAAGTTTGAATCTATCACAACTAGATTCGTTTCACATAGCCATCATCTCCTAATAAATAGGAGGGTATGGCATTTCCAATGGAGATCAATCCGAGAGCCATAGCTCAATCAAAAGCTCTTCCATACAATCCGAAGGCAATTCGGAACCCCAAAACCATGAGCAAATTCAAAGCTCATACAAATCCTTCCCTCTGGTCTCAAGCTTAATTCTTGCTCTTGTATTATTTCCCTTAAATAGTGAAATATTATCTAGTAGTGCTATCCGAGGACGTATAGGCACATTATTGGCTAAACCTTGTTAAATTCGGTGTTCTCTCTTCTCTTTATTTCTTATTGTGTTGGTGGAGACAATCTAGCCTCCATCATTTTACAACAGAAAATGATTTGATGATTCACTTGAAAAGTGATATTTGATGAACTTCTAAAGTCACACCCACCCATAATAGGTCAAAATACCGTATCAATTGAGTCCCTCTACTTAATAAACTCAACAGATTCTACTCAATTGACACTAAATTATAAGTAGAGGGACTAAATTGACAGTTTTTGTAGTAGGAGGACCCAATTGATCCCTTTTTGTAAGTTGATGGACTTGTACGGTATTTTGACCCCATAATCTATACTATATATAAAAGTGCGAGTTTTGTGAAATTTTTGAATCGACCATTATACCCTTAGTTTTTTGAATATATCTCTTAAATGCCCTTACCGAAACTATTGTAGTTTTATTCTACTAAAAACTCTATTTTTATTCAATTATTAAATCTATTTTCTTTATAATTTCTTTGATTTTACCATATTACTATTTTTCAATAGAAATTGGATATATTAGAATTTTTAATATACAGTTTTATTCTACCAAAAACTCTATTTTCATTTAATTAAATTCAATATTTTATAATATTTTATTTTTACCATTTTCATTTAAAAGGTTATTGTGATTGATATGTTCTATTTGATAGTTTAATGTATTACGATTAAAATTTATTATTTCCCTAGAGTACAATTATTTTATTTGATTTATAATTATTTTTTTGCTAGACAAATGTAACCCTTACTGTGGGTTTAAATTTGCTATTTTATTTTGTTAATAATTTTCTACGTGTGGAATGATTTCTTTTGTTACAATAAAATCCAATGTATATACAAATGGGCTGGTCGGGTTGGATTTGGGTTCAGTTATCTTGGTTAGGTTATTTTCGGGTTAAGAAAATTTTGGGTTATAAGGGTTCGGTTAATTTTCGGTTTTAGGTTGGGTTGGATTCGGATCGCTCAAATGTCGGGTCATTTGGGTTTGGGTCAATTTTGGTTCGGGTCTTTTTCAGTTTCAGGTCATATGGTTTAGATAATTTTGGGTTTGAGCCTCCGATTTTCAGGTTCAATTCTTTTCGGATTCGGGTTATTTAAATATAATTAATCCCGATTCGGGTAATTTCGGATTAATCTCTCGGATTGATCTGATTCGGGTCGATTCATGTTCGGGTCATTAAGGATTTGAGGTCGGGTCATTTCGGTTTCGGATTGAGCGGATTTTTTGGTCGAATCAAGCTGGATAAAGTTTGGTTTTAGGTAATCGAGTCGGATAACTGTACTCGAGTGAAATTTTTCCAGCTATAGTTATGCTTCTTTAGGATAAAATTAGTAATATATTTAAGATTTTAATTTTAATTTAATTTAAACATATTAGGTCACGTGCAATGCACGTGAAAGTGATGACTAATATATAAAAACAAATGACCATTTCAAAAGTGTTTATAAGTAGATTTTTTGAGGTTTGGTGAGTGTTGAGAGTGTACGTTGATCACGAACCAAACATTATAAGTTTGATTAGACCAATAAAAACATTTATGTGCTTATGTTATAACTATGAGTCAATGTAAACTATAAGTCAATTAGCTAGCTTGATAGTGTTTGTATACTTAACTTTCAAGACACCTTCAAAGTGCAATCTATCTAATCCACCAAAAACACAAAATGGTAGGAACTATGAAAAGATTAAGAAGTTGAATTTTTGACCAAGTCTTTATGTTACATTAACCCTAAAGTACTCTTGAAGACCACTAATCAATGAGGAGTTTTAGACCAAGTGCGTTTTTTCCCCTTTCTCAATCTAAAGATGGCACGCTTGGCCGCCTCATCATTGCCCAAATTCAGGATCCGATCTAGTCTCTTCACATTGTCAATATTTTTTGCTGATTTTCATTTTCCACACCCGTAAGGTTTAGTTTGGAAGTAGGAAAAATGGTAGGGAAAGGAAAAATTGTAAGGAAAATTAAAATCAGGGAAAATTGGTGAGGAAAATTCAAAATCCTCATATTGTTTGGATGGCAAGGAAAATAATAGGGAAAATATTTTAATTATAATAATTATATAGCTTCTTGACGGTTAAATTTGGTCTTTAAAGTCCATTTAATTTTTGTTTATAGACTTACAAGTTACAGTAATCAAATTTGTTTGTTAATTTGAAACCACAAAATTATTAAAAGGTACTATTTTTTATATTGTTGCTTTTAATTTCAAAGTAACTAAAAGTATTAGATTAAAAATACGAATCGTTAAAATTTAAATTCAAATTTGTTAGAGAAAAGGAAATAATTAAATCTTATAAGTGATATTTTAGAAAGAAAATAAGATAAATAACTGTAGGTGAAAGAAGAAAAAAAGTTGGAAGATGAGGTGAGAAACCAGTAAAACTAAAAGTCTAAAATTATATTATTTAATTTTCTAATTTAATAATAAAAAAGCCAATACACATGGCTTAATTTGACAAGGCCACAAGGAGTGTGAGGGATTTGGGGTGGGGCCTTGGGGGTTTGTCGCGATCTTCATCCCTCCACACGCAGAATGCAGATTGCACTTTGCAGCCCGATAAAGTTTTCCCTCATTTTCCCTTGTTTTTTTGTGGGGAAAGCAAGAGAAAATTTTTCTTCTCCATTTTCCTCCTCAGTTTTCCTATTTTTATTTTCCCTCCCATTTTCTCTAGTAACCAAACGTAAATAGAGAAAATGTGGCAATTTATTTTCTTTTCCCTAAAACTTTTCCTACTTCCAAACTAAGCCTAAGCATTTGCTTCAAAAACTTTTCAACTCGGCCTGCTATTGAGTGAGGTCCAAAACAACTCAAACTTTAAATAGAATAAAAAGGAGTAGGAGTTTGAACCAAAAGTGGGATGATTTTAATCCGTGGGAATATATATATATATATATATATAGTTTGAATCAAAAGGATGGAAATTTTATAAATTGATGGGAGAGATTAGATCATAATGGTCTCTGTATATACATTTGTACAAATGAGGTCTCTTTTGGCTTAAAACTAATCGCTTTCGGTTCGGATCTAGAGCGTTTAAGGTAATTAAAACTCTCCATTTCTGAAAGATCAAACTTGTTGTCCCGGGTGAAAACTGTTAACTATCTTAATTATAAATCACTTGTTAGTAATTTACCCTCTCAATTTTACTTACTATTATTATATGTAATGTAATGTACCTCTGAATCCCACCCATCAATCATTCTATACCCAAGCACCCTTCAGATGATATATATCTTGCTTTATTATTTTTTTTTCTTATATATACTTTCCGATACATTTGGAGTTTGCACTCCAAAATGGCAGCCATTAAAAAGCATGCCAACTGCATTTCCCATGAGCATGAGCTCCTATATATACTAAGGGGTAGAAGGGTCCCCTCGAAGCATTCCAATATTTTTCATTTGTTTCGGTTAGTGGTTAGCTGTTTGAAAAGTTTTGGCCAAAAAAAAAAGCTGTTAGAAAAGTGAAGGCCAAAATAATGGGAGCCATATATCTCATTTTTCTTTAGACAAAAACAATGTTGTCAAGCCTCACGCGTCATCGTCTCCCGTGGTTGTGTTATCATTTTCCTAGTGGACCTACAAAACTTGAAGCCCAAAAAGAGATTTTTGGCCTCTCTCTCTCTCTCTCTCTGATGTTGATGCCAAACCCATATTAGATATATCCGAAAATGGTGGTGCTTTTTTGTGCCTTAAATTTGTTCCCAAGCCCAAACAAGGATTCCTTCCACACAAAAATAAGTATTATACATGTTCAATTTTTGGTACCTACTACTACTAGTACTTTTTTTAAAATTAATCAAATTCGTGTGATCATAAATATATATAATTCTATATTTAATTTTATTTCATTTCATTTTCGTATTTAATGTTGGGACAAAAAAAAATTGCATGTCTTGGTCACCTATAAAAGCTCATAATATAATGACTACACCAATGATTTTTTTTTTGCGCCAAAAAGAACCAATGATTTAATTGTTTGCTTTTCCTTTAGCAACAAATATCATCTAATAATAATAGATAAATAGTTTCTCGAGATAAAATAGGAATCAAGAACAGGCATGTCCTTTTGTCAGAGATGTAATTGACAAGTCATCTCAATTTTAAGTTCAAGCTTCGTTGGATATGAAATATTGTGAATCAAGCTCGATTGACCCTTTTTCTTTTTATGGGTGAAATACGAAGCATTAAATTGAATATCATAGTACATCATACCTCCATTGGCATCAAAGTCCAGCAATGGAGTCAAAAAGCAAGAAAAATCTCAATCAACCCTCGTTTCCTTTGGACTTGATTATACTTGATTTCAATATAAAAGTACATAAAATATTGATATCTCTAAACAATATATATATATATATATATATATATGAATATATATAATATAAAAAAACTTCAGAATACTCAATAAAACTTGTGATCCACTTGAGTTGAACATTACAAAATTTGAACTCAACTTGATTCGTTACTTGAGTAACTTGAGCTCGAGTTCGACTAATAACTTAGTGAAATTCAAATATTCATCGAGTCAAGTCTGATAGCTCACCAGTAACTTGACTTTTATATACACTCTTAGTTGTATATTAGAGGGAAATTAACTCAAAGTTTGGGTTCATGCCTCGCGACCACCTCCCAAATGGAATAATACACACATACAATACAATAAGACGGGGTTTATTACTTTGTACCATTTGAAGGCTGCTTTGATTTTAAGGTTCAAACTTCAAAGTTCAAACCCATTGCATGTTGGACCATTTTGGGCTCTTACCGGGCCACTTTTCAACTTTATATAGATTTTCTCCATTATTAAGTAAGCTCATCTTGCTAAATCGGCTTTATTGCATTCTTAATTAGAGCTAGCAAAATGAATCCGAAATCCGGAACCTGTCCGAGCCCTAGGTAATTCGAATTCGAACCTGCCCGAACTAGAATCCGAACCCGACCCGAGCCCGAGATCAAATTAATATTAAAAAAAATTCAAGAATTATTTATAAAATAAAAAATTTTCATTATTGTTTAGAAAAATCACATTTCTTCCTTTTAATATTAAATAAAGCTATTACATATAAATAAATAAGTCCAAGTTCTTTATAGGTTCAATTAAGGGTCCATTAGCTTTTAATTTGTTTAATCTAAGAGACTTGCATTTTGATGATTTGTTTAATTTAATACTTAATTTGTTTTAATTTGCTACAATTTAGGATTAATTAGCAATAAATAGTTTAAATTAGTGTTAAAGTATATGTATTTTATATTTAATTCAGTTAATTTAAATGTTGCACACAACACACAACTTAATAATTATCGATGACGTTGTCTTTCCAAAAAAGAGTTTTCGCTTTTAGCAAGTAGGATCATTTTCTTCTCGAGACATTTTACTTTTTTTCATCATGTGGGAGTCTCTGAATGTCTCTAACGATGAGACGGTTCTTTCGTTAGTATTTTTTAACAAATACTCAATCTTTATATATACTTCCTCCGTTCCAAAATAACTGTCGTTTTTTGGATGAATGTGGTCCTAGGAATATATTGATTATCATGTTATATTATATACTCTATGTTATTATATTATAATTATCAATAAACTTACTCTAAAATAAAAGATAAACAATTGTTTTTCTTTTAAAAAAAAGCTTTGCACGTTGAATCAGGATGAGCCAGAGATTCGGATCGGACTCTGAATATCGAAAGCGAATACGAACCCGACCCGGGCCCGAACTCGAACTCGAAATACCCGAACCCGATAGAACCCGAACCCGAAAATACCCGAACCCGAAGCACCCGAACCCAAACTCGCCCAATTGCCAGTTCTATTCTTAATTAAGCTAAAAAAAAATTAAGCTAAAAAATACCTTGCGGAGCTGTCCCCATTGGTAAAATCACCCACCAAACCTAGGTATGTGACTTGGATCGAATCCGGATTAGTCAGAGCTTTGCTCTAGATACCAGATCGGAAACAAAAAAAATTAAGCTAAAAAAAACTATAGCTGAGTAGATGGTTTTAGGCCTGGTTTGGCATTGCGTTTGGAGATAAAAAAGCTGTTTTTCACCTCAAACACAATGCCAAATAAATCTTGATTTGCGTCAAAAGTTGATTTTGACCACAAAAACCAACTCAACCTTAAGGGGTCATTTGGTTCGCGGTCATCCTGGGATATACCTGGGTATCTTGTGAGATGACCGTGTTTGGTTACTATTTAAGTGGGAATGGAAAATCCACTAGATGACTTGACGCGCCAACATTACCGCGGTGAATTACACGCGCGGCAATGTTGGTTCTCCTGATTTCAACTGCAAAAAAGATGGCCGAGTATGTCCCTTAAAGGGCCTTTGTGTTTTTTCACCATTTTGTCCTCATTATATTTTAGTAATTACGAATTATACCCTCCCATATTTAAGCAAAAAAATTTCCCCTTTTCATCATTTTTTCTCTCTTTTCCTTCTCTCTTCAACCTGAACTCTCTCTCTCTCCACTGTCGCCCTCCGCCATCACGCCACTGCCTCGTCGCCCTCGCCGTCGAAATCAGTCACCGGTCACCTGGGATTTCTCGGCTGCTCTTCGATCTACACTTTGAGGTAAGTTTCATCCACTTTGACCATGTATTTTGTTGTATTGGATTTGTTCTTTTGTCTTAAGGGTTTTTTTGTTCTTGATTCAAAAAATTATTGCATGGGTGTTGGAATTGATGCTTTTTCGCACTTAGAAGAGTTTGGGTTTTGTTGTTGATAAGGCATTTTGGCCATAAACCCCACTGACTTGCCTCCGGTTGGTGTATAGCCTTTGGGTTTTTGATTATTTTGTTTAAATAATCAGTTTTTGGCTTCGGGATTGGGATTTTTGCTATACATTGCCGTGTAATTTGTTATGTTGGTGGGTTGATGGGTTTTTGTTGACTTATTTTGGTTTCATTTTTTACCTAATTTTTACTATATAACTGATCTGTTGGTTTATGGGTTGCTGGTGGAAATTGTTGTTACTTTGCAATGGTATAAGTAATTTTGGCTAAGTAGAGTCTATATTAATTTCTAAATTAGGGTTGGGTTTACTTGTTAGATCAATGGCATCGAGTTCAAATATGGAACCTCGAGAGGAATGGTGTTCCAATACCATTCAAGCTGTAGTTGATGCTTTGACAAAGCATTGGTTCGAGGATGAGTGGTCCATTTGGGGGTCTGCCTCCGAGATAGCCGAAATGCATGTCATTTTCAACTGTTTTGTTGAACTTTGCCCTTGGCTAAGAGACAAAAAAAAAAAGGAGAGTTTTGGCGTCAAGTAGGCAAATTGAAGAAGGAGTTCGAGATAGCTCATGCCATGGTTCAGTTTGGGTTTAGATTCAATAAGTATGAATTTTTAGAGGGTCCAAATGCTTTGTGGACTCCATGGGAATGAGAAAATCCTGCCCTTCCATCACTTAGAGGAGTGAAACTCCCACACTATCTACAGTTGCGTTTAATTTTCACCCAATGTCAATGAAGTTTACTTTATGTTTGTGTTAGGGTATTCAGACAAGTTTGGAAGTAGTTTCTGATTTCGTGGATTATGTCCAATGATGTTTTTACTATAATTTCATTGAAACTACTTCTTTATAAGTATGAATGTACTCAATGTGATGCATATTGAAATTGGCTTTGCATTGAAACTGGTTTGTTTTTAATTATGTTAAAAGTGGTATGTGTTGATTTATTTAGTGTTTGGTTTGTATGTTCATTCTAGAAATGGAAAGATTTGGCAGAAATAGAGAAGCTCATAGAGTAGGTAAGGTTACCTTTTCTGCTGAGGAAGAAAGGGTTTTATTGGAGTGCATGCAAACCCTCCCAGCCCATAATGGGTATTTCGGGCCAGGTTGCCTCGACTGTCACGCTACCATGTACAACACTCGAATACCCAGGAAGAATCCTGGCTCCACTACTATCAATAGTAAGGTTAGGTCTATGAAAAAGGACTTTGCAATTATTCAACAGTTGTTGAATGATGGTTTTGGCTATAGTGGGTATACACATTGACTTGTCGGGTCCGACGAGTTGTGAAATGCATGGATGGAGGTAATGTAATTGTGCTTTGTATTGTTGACATTTTGGAAAAGTAATAAGTTGTTAATGGTTTTTTTTGGTACCGATAAGTTGTTAATGTTGAACATTATGTTAAGATGTGTTTGAAAATTATGTTTAGACTAACGTGAACAATCATTTCGCAAAGGTGGCTGGCCAATTGAAGAATCAGCCATTACCCAACTACCCTTTGATGCACCAACTTTGGGGAGGCCGTAGGGGTGTTGATGATGGAGCTGTTGCGGGTGGGGGAAATAGTGGTGGTCAAGCTACTGGATTTGATGAATTGGACTAGGTGTAGGTCATGTCTTTAGTCTTAGTATTAGGATGAACATTATCTGTTTTATGAATAAGTTTGGATTTGTTGAACACTATGTGGGTTTGCTTTTGCTTTTATGATAATATTTGTGGAAGTTTTATATGTTTGCTTCCCTGACATTATTATGCACTTGATAATGGTAATTATGTTAATTTGGGTTTCTTATGTATGGTGTTTTATTATCTGTGGTAGAAATTATTCAAGCAATGGTCAAAACATATGTGGTTTATGTTGGTCATAGGCCCGGTATATATGACACATGGCTGAAAGGACATTTGCAAGTGTATGGTTTCTGCAGCGCAGTCCACAAGTCATTTGCGACTAGAGAGGAAGCTGAACAATCATTTTTGGCGTATTGGGAAATTAATGACAATGGGCGGAGGAGATAGTGCAAAAGCACTATATTAACCCAAAATTTATATTTCTTTGGTTTCATTTAAAGCTTGCTGTAATTATAGACATAATTGTTGGTAAATTAATTTGATTAATCTTATAATATTGTCAATTATATATGCTTACTGTGGAAAATTATGTGTAATGACTTGTAAAAACACTTTATTTTATTTTATGTATGCTTATTATGTTCCCTCAATTAAATAGGGGTAATTGAAGTAATTCGCCAACAATACCCATGACATCACCACGTTTAGCTATAAACAAATATGGGTATTTTGTACATGGGTATATCTAATTTAAGTAAAATACCCGGGTATTTTTTACATGAACCAAACGCAACCATCAGATATACCCATCAGGTACCCGGTCATTTCATTTAACCATCCACATACCCACCCATATAAAAAACCATGGTCATATCTGCTACCCACGAACCAAACGGTCCCTAAAAGCTAATTCTTAGTTGTTTTTGCGTTTCAAAAGTGTTTTTGGACATTAAATGATTTAAACCACCTAATTATTTTTCTCTTTCCTTTTTAACTTATATATGCCTTTTAGACATTTTATCATTCTACCACATTTTTTCACAGGCATACCAAATATTATTTACATTTTAAACCTGCGATTTCAAAAAGTACTTTTCAAAAGCATTTCTTCCAAACTAAATTTTTTCAAACCACAACCTAAATACCAACTAGACTATAGTGGTTTTGTTACCACTAAACTATAGCTAGTAAAGATCAATGTGGCAGCATAATTGGTTTTGGTTCATGATGTGGTCTAACTTGTTATGAGAGGTTGTGTTAAAGAAATATGACATACTAGAAATTACTCCCTGTGCTCCGTGGCGGATCTTTTATTAAATTAATAAATGATTTTTTAATTTTTAATTTTTAATTTTTAATTTTTATTATTTCATTGTAACTTACGTAGTAATTAGGATCATTAGCCAAATTCATTTTATTGATGCCAAATTTTATAGGTTTCATCCTCATTTTTCCCTTTTTGTGATTTTTTCATTGATAAAAAATAATAATTTATTTTCTTAATTTTCTAAAAATTGTTGTATTTGTTGAGGGAGGACCTTTTACTAACTCTAAATAAATAAACAAGTAAGCCATGAAATTATTTTAAAATATTTTTTAAAAATATGAAGAATTAAATAACAACAAATAAATAAAAAGAAATGGGAAGGACTAAATCTTACGAATGTTTTTTGAAAATATTAAAAATGTAAAAGGAATTATGAAGACATTGCTAAATCGTAGAAAATAAAAATATTTGAGGGCATACATATAAAAAGAAATAACTGTGAAGGACTAAATTGCATAGAATAAAAATTGCATAAAACGAGAATGTTTGAGGATGTGTGTGTGAATTTTCCCGTGTGTTTGTGTGTGGATAGATAGATGGGAACAATGCAACTTTTATTTTTTATTTTTGAAGAAAATAACAGTATCTAAACATAGATCATGTTGATATATTTGGGTAACCCATGATGGAAATAACTTGTATCTAACAAGGATCAAAAGTGATAATACTAACAAAAGTAAACAATATCTAAACATAGAATCCATACTAACAAATATGAACCAAAAGATAGGTACTAAATAAAATCGTGGAGAACTCCCACAGGATTCGTAGGTACTCGTAGCAGTAGAGTTGGAACTGATGCTCCTCGTAAGGGAAGTATGAACCTCAGAAGCCTCCAACTGACAACAGGCAAGTACATCTCCATTGACCAGTTGCGTGACTTGTCATCATCAACAGCTTCATAATCACGTTGCAGATCATAGTTGTTTTCTCTCCAGGCAACCGAAATCAATCTGTCTTCGTGTGGATATTGCAATGTAATTTAGCCAACAACCAAAAACACCATGGATTTCACTTCTTGAAAAGGAAGGTCCCGGTAGAATCTATCATACATGACTTTTATCTGAATACAAATGCACTTTCTCTTCCAACCATGCTGAACATTTGAGCACGTCTCGTTTTTGGAGGAATATAAAGATCAAGGCTCCCTTTGCTAAGGCAGCGCGGTGCGATAATGAGGATTTTTGCCGCCTCAAATCGTGTTGTGCATGCCTTAGGTGCTGCTGCTGTGCGATGCAAAATTGCTGAGGTAGCAGTGTTCCAACATGAAGCAAGTGCTTAAAGTCATTGGAGGTATAAGGTGCTTTGGAACCAACCGCCAGCTTCTTTCCAATTATATCCATGTTTTTATTGTTTCATTTCTTCTTAGCCTTTGGAGTTATTATTAATTTACATAATTATTTTTCTCAAAAGAAATTTACATTATTATAATTTATACATATACTCCATAATAATTTAATTAACATTATATGCCAAGCCAAAGTATTTTGAAATTTTCAATCTATGTATTTATTAATTTTTTTAGGTAAATGTATTTATTGATTTTTATTTTAGGCTATTTTATCATTTTAATATTCAAAAAATCATAATTACTATTTTACATTAAAATAATATCTCACGGTATTCTATTTAATATGATTTTTATGTATTAATATATACATACATATTAAATTAATAAATAAAATAATTTATTGATACACTATCATAGTAATGTCCTTAATAGTCATTTACTTATCTCACCTCACCGCCATAGTTGTTTTATCAAACACATACAAAATTCATAGCTGCTTCCTTCTCATCCCACAACTACTATTATATTAATCTCACAGCCACAACTACTTTTCATCTCACCGGAGTTAAGAAAACACATGCCTAAGGGAGTCTCTTGTTTAAGAAAACATCAAATCAAAGAACCAAACATGTGAAAAAAAAAAAAGTTTTGCTATAGGAAAATCAAAACATTGGAACCATGCAATGGAAGACCAAGAAGACGGAGGCCAAAGACAAATACCACCATTAATACAGGTTCCTATCATGCCTATCCCACTAGCAGGTGCTCCACCCGAGCACACAAAAGCAACACCTCCATCCATTCAAGACGTGTTAAGGATTTTGCGTGAAATTGCCAATGAGAATGCTGATGAGGAATCAGATTCAGAGTTTCTTTTACCCAAAAGGAAACTCTTGAACATTATTGACATTATGCAGAAAGATCTGATAGAGGAACTGGAGAGAAAAAGGACTAATCCAACAGCAAAGACATAAGAGCAAGAAAGGAAAATGCGCACTTTGAGTTCAATCCGCTAACTTAGATGTCAATGCTGGACACGTGTCTATGATGAAATCAAACAGGTAGGATATTTAAAAAAAAAAAAAATCAGTCAAAGTGGATATAGAGGATATATATTCAAGGGGAAAAAAAACTTTGACAAAAAAAAAAGATTTTTGAAGAAATGGTTGTGGCAATGGTGATGGCTTCATTCAATACAACAACTTTTGGGTTTTTTTTTTTTCGGAGGAGAAAGGGACTATTCTTGTTTATTAGGAACCAATATGTGATATATACTACTATACAAACTTACTGCCTCAGGCTCATCGTTACTGTAACTTTTGGCTATGCTGCTCTCGTCGTCTATATATATACTAGATCTCTCCTCGTGTGCTTGCGCGCTGCGCAATGGTTTATTTTGCAATGACATGCCAAGGTTTCAAATGTAAAAAATGCAAATAGTTAGTATCGGTTATTATACTGTAGATGCAGATAAGATATGCAACAAACATATTCAAATAAATGTTTCTTTCTATAATAAGTCTTGTAATATCAGCATTATTGAGCATGTACAAAAGTTGTGTGAGATCGGACATCTAAATAAAAAATTATATGATATTAAATAGACTATCAATCGAAATCACAAAATTTCGGAAGCATTTTTTAGAATTGAAACATAAAAATTAGCTTTTGAGTCCTTAATGAAAGTTGAAATTACCTTTTGATAGACACCTGAATTACCTTAATTGGACAAATAGAACAAATACAAAAAAAAAATATAAAGCTGAAGCGTTAAATCGAGTAAGATAGAATTTGTAAAGGACTAAATAGTATAAAGTAGAAAAGTATGAGGATTATTTGATAAATAATCCAAATAAGAAAATGCTTGTTGATGGAGATCTTGAAACATAAAAATTCCCTTTTGGACCCTTCATGAAACTAGATCAAATTTAGCTTTCGGGTCCTTCATGAAAGTCATAGATCATGCAATAACATTTTAATCGATACTTGAATAACTTTAATCAAACATGTGGACCGAAAATTATATGACATTAAATAGACCGGCAATTGAAGCCACCAAACTTAGAAGCATTTTTTTTGAATTGAAGCACAAAAATTTACTTTCGAGTCCTTCATGAAAGTTGCAGATCATGAAATTACCTTTTAATAGACACTCGAATACCCTTAATCGGACAAATATAACAAAAAAAAAGTTTATGCGTTAAATCAATTAAGTTATAATTAGTAACGGACTAAGTAGTATAAAGTAGAAAAAAATGAGGGTCATCTAATAAACTGAATTGTTAAACACCGCCCCACTTTTTACACTTTTTCCCTTTGTTCATTTTTTCAATACTTTTTACCTTCAAATCCTTTAAAACCTTCAAACAACCTTCAAACTAAAATCTTTACTTCAAACATATTTACTTCAAACAACTTTTTCATCTTTACTTCATTTTCTCTAAACCATACAACTCTAAAACATCAAAAATCATGTCAGATTTGAATCGTGGCAGAGGCAAAGCTCCTATGAGATTTGTACTGGTAAGATTTATGAAAATTAATGTTTTGCAGATCTAGGGTTTGAAAATTGCTGTGCAGCCGCCCCAAAAGGACAACTATGCCAGGGGCAAGGCCTTTTTTTTTAAAAAATTTATTAATTGAATATTAATTATTATTAATTTAATTTAGATTAATTATTGTTAATCAGGTTATTAGTTTTAATTAGTTAATTTATGATTAATCTATTTTGAATATTGAAATTAATTAACATTAATTATTGTTAAATAGTTTATTAGGATTAATTATTTTATTAGTTTTAATTAGTTTATTCATGATTAATTACATTTGTTTAATTAATTATAGTTGTTAATATATTGTAGCCGAGACGAGTAGAGGAGGAGGGGGAGGGGACTAGCTTTGGACCGCGGCACACTAGGCGTCGCCATGTAAATGCCTCCGCCCGTAGGGGGAGAGAGGCTAAACTTAAGAGGAAGAGAGAGGCTCAGAGGGAGAGAGAGTAGAGAGAGCTTCAGAGAGAGGCTCGGATTCTGAGGGAGAAAGCAGCTGTGAGGGAGCAGATTCATCTTGATGAGTTGCAGCGTGCTCAGCCGGGTTATTTTGATGGGGCCGAGGACTATACTTCGTCTGATTCA
>AWWV01013790.1:0-40798 GCA_001974805.1 Corchorus capsularis | reverse complement strand
CTTTTGAACACATATTTTTTTAAAATTATATTTTATATATTTTTTTATAAATCATTAGTCAAAGTTTGATGTTGGTTGACCAAAAAGGGACTTATAATTAGGGACCGAGGGAGTATTAGATTAGTAAATTAATTTAGTTAAATTAATTTACTTATTAATTCATTTATTAATTTAGGGAATACGAAACGATCCAAACGAGTCCGCACCCCTAATGATAGCTGGGTGGTTACTGAGCCAGTGCCTGGTGGCCCTATAGATGGTAGCGTGATTCCCAGTTTTCTTGGGCACTTAGCCTCGCGTATGTTCATGGGCCAGATGAGAGGCGTCCTGAAGTGGTAGAACAGGAAAAACGTTTGCCAAAGGTTGTGTGAATTGTACGAGAGGCGTGGGCGATGGTTGACCGGACTGGGTTACAGCACCTCCCTTCGACTATTTTCAGATCAATTGATCCTCCATTGATCTTTGCGGTGGCAGCCCGATACGAACTCATTTTACATGTCATTCGGTGAGATGACCATCATGTTGCATGATGTTCATCATATTCTGGGTGTGCCCATTGAGGGACATTTGATTACTGTCGATCTGGACTTTCAAAAGCTGCAGTTAGCCTGTATGCAGCAGTTGAGCATTGATGCGTCGGTCTTTAACAGTTAGCACTGGGATCGTGGGGGAGTTTTGACTAAGTTGGTGTTCCGTTTGTGCAGGGCCAATCGGGCGGTTGAGACACAGGCGATAACATGGGTTTGGACCATGTTAGGTACCACCTTATTTGTCGACAAGAGTGGGAATCGGATTAGACCGTCTTGCCTGCACGAGTTTATTACTGGCGGGGTGGCTAGAGTCCCCGAATATTTATGGGGAACTGCTACATTAGCGTATTCTCTATCGTTAGTTAGGGGTGGCGAGTAGAGGAGATTGTCAGGGTCTTTCTGGTTGCATGCCCCTACTGCAGGCATGGATATACGAGTATTTCTCATGCTTCCGCCCCCCTAGAGGTCGTTTTGAGCCCGGCAGACCCCGAGCCTGCATCTGGAGTGTCCGATCGGTGGATAACTAAGCTCATTACGTAGGCGTCTTGATCAGTTGACCGCATCCGATGTACGTTATATTTTTTTTATAATAATTATATAGGTCAATATATACCATAATTTTATGTACTAATTTCCTTGTGTTCGTTTTTCTATATGTATGCAGGTGACGTGGTTGCCCTACGGGAGGATTTCAGGTGCTCTTCTTCCCAGGACTGCCTATACCGGGTTTATTCAATATCGTGATGTGATTGAACCATACAAACCATCACGAGTGCTACGACAGCTCGGGTATGTGCAGATCATCCCTCCCCTTATACTGATTCCGACTAAGGTAGTCCGGTCCTGGTCAGCAAAGTTGTACAAGGTCGAGTGGCCTCACACCTTTGCCAGGTCTCAATGGGAGGGCTTCTCGATGGAAAATATGCTTCCCTTCAGTCAGTACGAGGACTCTGAAGACGAGCCTGCAGCATGCGTCCCGAATTACATGGACTGGTATGTTGCGCACTCGCATCCTCGTCTGCTGAGCGACGGTGAGTCATCTGCAGCGATGCCTCTTCGCTCCAATAGTGATTATGTAAGTTGCTTAAAACTTGTTTAGGATTAAGCAAATCGAACAAAATTTCTTTTTCTTATAATATTTTGTTTGTTAATTTGTAGTGGGTTAGGCGCTTAGTATCTGGTTGGAAGGAAACGATCCGCGACCTTGATTCTACAGATCCACAGTTGGCAGAGCAGCATCAGATGGCTTTGAACGAGTTCTTAGCGGAGTGGCATTGGGCCGATTGATTTGTATTTTCGTTTCTTCTATTACTGTTAACATTTTTAACATTTTTAACATTTAGAACATTTATAACATGTATAACATTTGTATTTGTAAATTGGAGTAACATTATTGTACATTTGTCAATGGATGCATTAGACTCCAATCGAACAAAAAAGCACCTCGAAAAGGAGGTAGTTGAATTTGACCTTCTCTTGTTGATGATTCCTTTATGGTATTGGCATAAACGGCTCTGGTTTGTGTGGCGGTGTTGGTAGTACTATTTCTGTGTTTAGATTTAGACCTATCAAGAATATGTCTGAATCTAAACGGCCAGAAATAGTAGTACTAACACCGCCACACAAACTACAATTGTTTATGACAATACCATAAAAGGAATCATCAACAAAGGGAAGTTCAAAATCAACTTCCTCCTTTTTGAGGTGTTTTTTTTCCCCGATTTGAGTCTAATGCTCCATTGATAAATGTACAATAATATTACCCCATTTTTCGCTAAATGGAAATTAACAGTAACTTTCCCAAAATAGATTATGAAAACTATCCACCAAACTTAATTACATATAGTATAGTAAATTCAAATATCAAATAAAACTTTAGTAAACATAATACACAATACATAATAATACAAATATTGACCCAAACTACTAATAGTGGTGGCATACCATGGCTCTTGCCGCCCCATGAGGGCATGTTGGTTCAAGTTGTCAAGGATATGGGACTCGTTTTGCCTTTCACGAGCCAAGCAGATCCTAAAACCTAAACCCAGAAATAGTACTATCTACACCGCCACAGAAACAAGAACCATATATGTCAATACTATAGAAGAAATCATCACGACTGCAGCACGAAAACGTCCTACGCCACCAAAATCTTCCGATGAAACCTGAAAAATTTAATTACCAAATATTAATTACACAAAAGTATTAACAATAATTAATCTTAATTAAATTAAACAAATTTTTAATTAATAATAATTAATAATTAAACAAATATAAAAATTAATTAATAATAATCCCAAACTAATAATATTTAACATAAAAAATATTTTTTAATAAATATTTTAAAAAAAATGCATGTGCCGCCATGGTATATGTCGCCCTAGGAGGGCGACATCCCATGGCTCAGGCCGCCCTAAGAGGGCAGCATCCCATGGCTAAGGCCGCCCCAAGAGAGCGGCATGACATGTCACAGCCGCTCTCCTAGGGCGGCAAATACCACGGCATTCCGCCCCAGGAGGGCAGCATGATCATCAGTCCCAAATCTCCTAGAAAATTTCATTTTTCTTACATCGTCATCAAAATACGGCATGTTATCGTCCATTTCCGGAGTTCTCGGGATATTCTACGTTCGTGATAGCTTCAAGATTTCAGAGGATTTGAAATATTAGAAAATGAAGCAAAGTGCAAAAGTGTAAAAAGTGGGGCGATAAGTAGCAAAAATGGGGTGGTGTTTAGCAATGAACTGTGGGCAGGTTCAAAACCGCACTTGTCACATATGCGCACATGGGGTTCTACGGCATATGTTCATGATACGTCTCACAAAGATGGAAAGTTGGGACCAAGGGGTAAGAAAAGTATTATAAGATACAGTGAGCACTCTAAAGGTTATGTTTTTATCGGAGAAAACTCTGATGGAAGTGTGACCGAATTGGAATCACGGGATGCAACATTTCTGGAAAATGATTTTCCAACAAGGGGAGACATTGATAAGGACTTTTATCTCGATGAGATAGAAGAACCTGATCTTGCCGCACCCAGCAAATCAATCGAAGTTGAGGATGAGATACTTCCTTCGCTTGATTTGAGTGGGAGTATAAATAGGCTTAGTGGTGAATTTAGTGAACCACGTAAAAGCACAAGAACAAGAACTCTGAAACGTCGTTTTGACATAGAAGGAGAAGCTTTTCTTGTTGCTCAACTTAATGATGAGCCTACCGTGCAGCAAGCTCTTGTTGCTCTTGATCGAGATGAATGGATGAAAGCAATGGAAGATGAAATGGAGTCTATGAAAACAAATCAAGTCTGGGACTTGGTTGATCTGCTGCCTGATCGAAAGGCAATTGGGAACAAATGGGTTCTTAAAATTAAATGAAAGGCAGATGGGTCCATTGATAAGTATAAGGCCCGCCTAGTGGCGAAAGGCTATACTCAACAAGAAGGTATAGACTATGAAGAAACTTTCTCTCCTGTGGTGAGATTTGGTTCTATACGTCTTATACTAGCTATTGTCGCACATTTAGATCTTGAATTACATCAAATGGATGTAAAGACAGCATTTCTCAATGGAGATCTAAATGAAGAAATCTATATGGAACAACTCTTGGGTTTCATAACACAAGGTGAAGAGCGCAAAGTTTGCAAGCTGAAACGTTCCATATATGGTTTGAAACAAGCATCTAGGCAATGGTATTTGAAATTTCATCAAGCATTAGTGTCTCTTGAATTCACTACTGTAGATGAAGATCATTGCGTGTATGTCAAAAGGTCAAAGGGTAATTTTGTAATTTTAACTCTCTATGTGGATGATATCTTGTTAGCCAGCAACAATAAGGAGTTTTTACTTACCACTAAGAAGTGGTTATCCTCTTCTTTTGAGATGAAGGATATGGGCGAAGCATCATATGTACTTGGTGTGAAAATCATCAGGGATCGCTCAAAGAAGTTACTTGCGTTGTCTCAAGCACCTTACATCTTGAAGATGCTAGAGAAGTTTCGCATGCACAATTGTAATATTGTGAAAACTCCTATGGTTGAGGGCATTCACTTGAATAGTGATATGAGACCTAAGACTCCAGAAGAGAAAAAGAGAATGGAAAAAGTTCCCTACTCCAGCGCAATTGGTAGTCTGTTATATGCAGTAATGTGCACGAGGCCAGATATATGTTTTGCTGTAGGGCTGTTGAGTAGATTCCAGTCCAACCCAGGTGAGAAACACTAGGAAGCTGTCAAAAGAGTTTTTAGGTACTTGCGAGGGACCGTGGATTATTGTCTATGTTATCAAGGAGGAGGATATTTGCGATTGATTGATTATACTGATGCAAGTCACGGGGATGACTTGGATGAGCGCAAATCCACTCAAGGATACACTTTTTCACTTAGTGGAGGAGTTATTTCTTGGAGTAGCAAGAAACAAACTTGTGTATCACTTTCCACGATGGAAGCTGAATTTATAGCTAGCACAGCAGCTGTACAAGAAGCAATATGGCTAAGAAGGTTCCTTTAGCATTTAGAAATTGTTCCAAATGTTGAGGATCCCGTGACTATATTTTGTAATAGTGAGGCAGCCCTAGCCTACACTAAGAATCCGAAATATCACGGTAGAACTAAGCACATTGATGTCAAGTACAATTTTATACGAGATGTCGTAGCACAGAAGCAAGTTAATATGCAATATATAGACACTACGAGGATGGTTGTTGATCCTCTGACTAAGCCAGTGTCACATGAGAAGTTCTTCACTTTTCTCAAAAGAATTGGAATGCTCAAGTTGTAGTGTGTGTTTTCTTTTGTATTGGATTGCACTTTGATGTTTTAATGGTTATGATACCTTCTTTGATCATTCCAACTTATTTTTTTTGACAAATAGTGAATTGCATATTAATTATACATAGCACACACACACACACACACACACACACATATATATATATATATATATTTATAAAGGTATGTCGAGACAGGTAAAGATTGGCTCACTCACACGAGCAATCACCTCAATAGATGAGATGAGACTGTTTAACGTTGCAAGGATAATGAAATGCAACTTAAACTATTAAGTCGCCTTGATATTTTATCAAGATGAGGTCAGTTATGTGTACAATGTACATAGACCGACATGAATACCCACTATTCATGAAATCTGTCTGTTGCAATCCCAGATTTGAGTACTTAGTTTAAGGCGCCAAATTTTAAAAGGGGCGAGCACTAAGTGACTCAAGTTAAATACCAAGAAGCTGCATTGATTGCACTATAAAGAGTGGTATTTGAACTAAGATCTGTACGGTGTTTGTTAAATAGCATGACATACGCTCCAATAATTTATTATGTGGAGAAGCTTCACCGTAACACGTGTTTCATACCACATGTGCAAGAACGACCAACAAGGAAAACGAGAGAACTAACACGAGCTACTCGTTGTGTGAGATCCTTGAATAAATATTATACCCTATATGTGACTTCTGATTATATCAGGAAGTGATAAGTTGGTGTATGCTACTTTAGCTTGGAAGCAATGGTCATATGTGAATTGACTTGCGTGAACATGTCTAGGAAAGCAACCAATTTATTATGAAATGGTATAGTTACGAGAAGGAAGACTGATTGTATGTATGCATCTCTGTGAGTATTTTGTAAGCTGGCCAGCCAAGTTGCCAAGAGTTTTGACATAGACTTGAAACGAAATACGTCATGGTACCTGGGAGTCAAGTACGGCGTTGACGGGACAAGAGTACTTGGACTGATGCAACAAAGATAAGTCTAGGGCATAAGCGAGTTTTAGTAATTATCATTAATCTGATTTGATAAAGGGTTGTAGCAGCTACAATGACCCTAACAGGCATGTAGATAAGTGCTCCCGAATTGCAGGTGTTACTCGCCGATCGTACGATCCATTTGCCAGTATGAACTAGATGTTCGAGTAGTGTTTACTTGGTGTATGGTCAATCCCATTTTGTGCGAGTGGGAGTATGTAAGATGATTGGACGCCCAACGTGGGTTTGCCAATGTCATGAAGTGGAGCGGTTACTTAGTGAAGTAACCGCCCACTACATTCTTCCATTAAGCACGTTAAGTGCTAACCACCAAATGAATGGCAGTTTCCATAAGCAACTTTTGTTGCTATATATATATATATATAAAACTTCTTCGTTTTAAACTGATGATGGGAAATCAAATCAGAGAGTTTTCTCATTAAAAAGAAAAAGCATTAAAGGAAACACTTATCCATTTTCTAGACATAACTCGGTTCTAGTGTGGTTCTTGGATCGTACATTAATGGAATCAATCCTAATGAAAGATTCCACACCGACAAGTAAAGTGATCTACAAATTTCGGATTTATTTTGTTTTTATCGCTTCCGCAAAAGGTAAGTTCATGCAAACTTGCCTGTTTAATTCCAACATTTCCCTTCACTTCTTTCTTTCTGTCTCTCAATCTGCTTCCAGGAGCTTCTTCAATTTTTTTTATTTCATAAGCAAAACACCCAAAATTATGAGAGAAACCGGGTATCCATGGTCCATGACCAATTTTAATGGAGTTAAAATGACCATTAGCCAAATTAAATAGTACCCAATTCAATGAGATCAACTCTTTTGAGCAGTTTCAAGTGATTTCAATTCACCCTTTTAGTGTTCTTTATAACATATATATATATATATATATATATTAATTTAAAGATGTAATAAGTGGGCATATTTCTAGACCAATATTATGGCTTAAATTGGTGATATAGGTACTATGATTTTGGAAAATCCTTCCCCAGCTTTAGTTATCTTGTTGCAGAATGACATCTCTAGAGCTCCTTCACTAAGGATGTAAACTAGCATTATTGTCTTATGTGCTGAAATTAGAAAAATGGAAACAACTAAGAGGGTTTTATTAGGCTAATTGCTCAAATAAGGGCCTAACGTTTGCTAAAATGTTCAAATAAGGGTCTAATCTTTTAATTTGGCCAAATAAGGACCGAACGTTATTGAAAATGCTCAAATAGGGGTCCAATCTTTTAATTTGGCCAAATAAGGGCCTAACGTTATCGAAAATGCTCAAATAAGGGCTTGGTATTGAAAATTATCACGCGTCATTTAAACTGACGTTAGGCCTTTATTTGAGCATTTTCGATAACGTTAGATCCTTATTTGGCCAAATTAAAATACCAGACCCTTATTTGAGCATTTTGACAAATGCTAGGCCATTATTTGGCCAAATTAAAAGATCGAGTCCTTATTTGAGCATTTTGATAAAACGTTAGGCCCTTATTTGAGTAATTAGCCGTTATTCAACTTGATCAACGTTTTTCTTCACTTTTTTTGTGTACAAAAGAGCGATCTAAGAGTGGTGCCAAAAAAAAAAAAAAAAAAAAGGAGCGATCTAAGAGTTTAACTAATAGCCTAGGCCTAACAATTACAATCACATCGTCTTCAATAAGCCTATCGAGAGAGCCTGGAGGGTGAACAAGTTTTAGAGGGCCTTGGTATGCCCAAGAAGCCGAACAAATCTTACCTTCAACAATATATATATATATATATATATATATATATATATATATAGTAATAGGACTTCAAAGAAATTTTACCTACACACACACTTTCTTTACCTTTAACAATAACAAAAAAAAAGTGGGTAAACTAGCAATAAAACACAAGTAAATAAATATAGGTCGAGATACTAAGTTCGACCGAACGGTAATCCAATCCTTGAAAATGGTTGAAATGGCATAGAAAAAATCAATCAAGACTCAAAAAGGTAGTTAAGGGCTTTTAAACGTTGTGATGGTTTTTTTTCACGCAAAATGGTGTCACACACACTTACTCAACACGAATAAGAAAATGAGTCAAAGAAGCATGGCAGAAGCAACCACCTAAGGTTGAAATTTGCAACAGTTCATATCTAAATCTAACTGTTCCCAACTTTGCAAACAAGTAACAAATGAAACATGTTTCCTTCTTCTCAAACTTGGTCATAAATATTTTATGGACACTTTATGGTCTAAAATTTCCGAACTCATAGATATCATCTTCGTTCTAATTTTATAGTTGTTCACTCAAATAATACAAATACCCAAGTTTTAACATATATATATATATGTTGAGTATATATATAACAAGGGGTGACGAACGTCACCCTAGTAGTACTCCACAGTACCCGCTGGTTGACTGTTGACCACGTAACCAAGTTTGACTCCTTGACTGATGACTCAGTATCTACAGATAGTAGATCCGATATTCGCGGACCCGACCCGGGTATGGGAATTGATAACGTGACATTCTCTATGCCTATAAATACGGAGTACCTTCTTACCCTTTGTCCATATTGAAAACTCCAAACTCTATACCTAAAGAAGAATGCTCTCTCTAGATTCCTCAATCTGCTTGAGAACGTCACTGACTTAAGCATCCGAGTGCTAACGCGGGGTCCTTCACCCCCGCACTCCATAGCCGTTCTTCTCTTGCAGGTTCTTCAACCTCCTAGGTACCGGAGTTCGAGAGACGACTTTCTAAGGTCAACGTTGTGGCAGATTTTGACCACAACATCTTGGCGCCGTCTGTGGGAACCCTAGACGAATCGCTATGAGTTCACCGAGTGATGTAGCGCAGACGAGCAAGGTTCCCTCCAGTCTTCCACCTGGCATACGGAGCATTGAACTCTTCCTAAACACCCCAAGTCACTTGCTCCAAAAAGAATCACACGTGGATGTAACCCCAACTAATGGAGTAGATGATCGGTCTAACCCTCTCACTGATCCGCTCGTCACTCCACCTCCAATACCGTCGATCTCAGCACGGGCCATGGACTTGCTACTCAGGCTTGATGCGGTGACTGGGACGTACAGGCCCCAACCGATCCCGTTGACTGTGGAGTCGACTGTTGTCAATGAGCATATAGGGACTTCTGAGCTTCGGGGGGGCCATCAGGACGCCGCTTGAAGGCAGGACACCGAGACAGGATGTATTTCCTCGAGTGAACCCTCTTGCGGACGAACGTGATCTCCTCATCGCTCAATTGAGAGCCGAAAAGTTCCAAGCAGAAAAACAAGCTACGGAAGCTCTCGCAAGAGAACGCTCTATTCTGGAACGAGAAAAAGCAGCCTTGGCAGAAGCTGAGGGCGCCAAAGAAAGGGCCGACGCGCTTGAAGTAGCTTGGCACAAAAGGCCAAATTCTCAGGCGGACGGGCAAAGCAAACGCCCACCTCCAAATGTATGGACGAAAGACGGAGGAAAACGGATCCGCTCGGTAATCGAAGTAAGCAAGGATAAGGAATGAGTAGATGAAAGTGTTGCTCCAAAAGATAAGAACCAAAGCAAGGCTGATGATCGTGGCCGGCCAAAGTCTAGGAAAGATGGTGACAATGACCGACACACGCGACATTCGGAAAAGGCTTCCTCCAAATCCGGCCTAAAGGAAAAGGAGCCAAGGAAAGCCTGTTCCCAAAAAAGAGGCTACAAAGTCAGTTGTGAGTGAAGCCCAGATAGAGCAAATTGTGAAAGAGCAGCTAAAGGAGCAGCTAAATAAGTTCTCCAAGAAAAAGAATGACGTCCTACGTCCCCTAGAGGAAATTTCTAAGGAGCCCTCACCTCTCTCCCTGGTGATTCGCCAGGTGTAGGTACCAACTCACATAAAACACCCGAAGGAGAAGTACGACGGTACTGGGGATCCAAAGCAACATATAAACCATTTTAGAGAGGTCATGTTAATACAAGAAGCATCGGATGCGGTAATGTGTAGGCTATTTCCTCTCACATTGGAGGATGTGGCTCAGAGATGGTTCTACAAACTAGAAAATGGAATCATCACCAACTTTGAAAATTTAGCCTTGAAGTTTGAGGCGGGTTTCAATAGTCGCGTTCAAAAGGGGAAGACTACCAGATATCTTAGAACGGTCAAGCAACAGCACGGAGAACGTCTCACCGAATATGTGAAAAGGTTCAGTGAAGCACACATACAAGTAGATGATTTGGTAGATAAAGATGCTATAGAAATCTTCATAGATGGTCTTCGCCATAAGGAGCTCTATTACTCCCTAGGTGAAAGACCGCCCAAGAATCTAAAAGACTGTTTTGACAAAGCTGAAGTATACCATGAGACGGACATCTCCATGGCTTATAGAGACGGGTTATAGCCCGAGTCCAATCCTGACAAACCATCTGGCATTCCGACGAACAACACAAGAAGTCCTCAAAGGGAAAGCAGACGATCCCCCAAAAGAGACAGAGATAGGAAGAACAGTAAGAACAGCTCCAGTGATCGCTCTAGGGACCCAACTTATGACAACTACACCCCTCTAATAGATTCTCAAGCATCCATATTGCACGCCATTTCGAATTCGGCATTGGCCGAGAAAGTCAAATGGCCAGCTCCTCTGAAGCCCACTCAGAGACAGAGGCAATCAGGTAAGAAATGTGAGTTCCACCAGAGCATGGGCCACAGCACTAAAGAATGCTCTCATTTAAAGAATGTAATAGAAGATCTCATCCGAAGAGGGTACTTGAAAGACAAGATTAAAATGGAGCCACCGCCCAAAAAAGAGGAGCGACGAGCCCAAAGTGTCCACGATCGTCTTGAATATCCCAAAGATCCGGTAAAGCGTCCCGAAGAAAAGGGGTATATTTACACAATAATTGGAGCAACTGAAGAATGGGCAACCTCTAAGAGCAAAAGGAAAAACCACATGAGACAAGTTCTATCCCTGGGAATCAGACCACCAACTCAAACGAACGTCAAACCCGATTGGACCATCACTTTTGACAGTAATGAAGCCGGGGATTATGAAAACGAGGGAAATGACCCAATCGTGGTAACAACAATGATTGTTAACTACACTACTGAAAGGATCTTGGTCGACTCAAGGAGTGCAGTTGACATTCTAATGTATGACACTTTCAAGCAATATGGGTTAACAGAGGATAGGTTGAAACCAACAGCCCCAATTTATGGATTCGATCTTCTACCTATACCTACCAAAGGAAAGGTAGACCTGACGATCTACTTAGGGGATGGTGACCACGTCCTGAACTTGTTACACGCTTTTGTGGTAGTAGACCTCCCATCTACATTTAACGCCCTCATTGGAAGGCCTTTGATGAAGAGAGCCCAAATGGTGGAAGCGATATACTGTCAGACAGTGAAATTCCCTACTCCAACGGGCATATGCTACATGCGCACAGATCCCAGAGTTGCGCGAAGGTGCCATGTAGTCTCTTTAAGTTTGCCGAACCGTGATCGAACCAGGGTCCGGGTGGGAGAAACCATGAGAGGCACATAAACAAAGGCCCATTCTCCAAGTTCGTCTGGAGTCACTGATATGGAAATTTGCATGATGATTGCAGATTTAAGGGAGCTCATAGCAGTGGATCCCGAACCCATAAAGACAGCGGACAGGGGAACCCCCACCCCGACCCTGTTGATATGGCAGACAGCGAAAGTTCCATTATGAAAGAAGGCTCAAAAGGGCGTCTTCAGGTTAATGCACTCAATACAAAGAACGAAATAGGTAAACCTGAACCTGTTGATAAACCAGTAAAAATCACTTTGAGAATGGATATACCGGATGGAACTACTCAAATAAGCTCCATGTTAGGGCCTGACGAACAACTAAATCTAGTCGAATTCCTCCAAGACAATGTTGATGTTTTTGTATGGTCGGCAGCAGAAATGCCCGGCATAGAACCAACAGTTATGACTCACCACTTGAATGTTGATCCGTCTTTCAAACCTGTTAAGCAAAAGAAGTGCCAATTTTCTCCCGAAAAGATTGCAGCTATACGAGAGGAGGTCGACAAACTCTTGAAAGCAGATTTCATTCGAGAAGTGCAATACCCGGATTGGGTGTCGAACGTCGTGATGGTTAAAAAAGCAAATGGGAAGTGGAGAATGTGCGTGGATTTCACAAACTTGAATAAAGCTTGCCCGAAGGACAGCTTCCCACTTCCTTCAATCGATCGCCTTGTAGATGCATCATCCGGTAATAAGCTCTTAAGCTTTATGGATGCCTTCTCTGGGTATAACCAGATTCCCATGAACCCTAGGGATTCGGAGAAGACGTCCTTCGTAATCGAAGACGGGCTGTATTGTTATAACGTGATGCCTTTTGGACTGAAGAACGCTGGAGCCACATACTAGAGGTTGGTTAATAAAGTCTTCAAAGACATGATAGGTAAGTCCATGGAGGTTTACGTGGATGACATGTTGGTAAAGAGCTCAACTATGCAACAACATTTGGATGATTTATCCGAATGCTTTGATTACCTGAGGGCATACCACATGAAGCTCAACCCCGTAAAATGCACCTTCGGAGTAGAAGCAGGGAAGTTCTTAGGCTTTATGGTCTCCAACAGAGGAATAGAAGCCAATCTAGAAAAAGTGCAAGCCATTTTAAACATGACACCCCCAGGGTCGGTAAAAGAAATCCAGATCTTGACAGGACTAGTTGCAGCACTGAATAGGTTTGTTTCGAAGTCAGCGGACAAATGCTTACCGTTCTTTAAACAGCTCAGAACCAGATCCAGATTCACTTGGACACCCGAGTGTCAAGAAGCCTTTGAGCAGCTAAAAGATTACCTCAGTTCTCCTCCCCTACTCACTAGGCCCAATGAAGGAGAAACCTTATACATGTACCTAGCAGCAGCTCCGGAAACGGTGGCTGCAGTCCTTGTCAAGGAAACGGACAAAGGACAGGCGCCGATCTACTATGTCAGTAGAATACTGCAGGGAGGAGAGATCAATTACTCTAGAATTGAGAAGCTAGCTTTTGCGCTTATAATGGCTTCTAGAAGATTGAGGCAGTACTTTCACTCCCACAAGATCATAGTGCTCACGGACCAGCCGCTGAAGGACGTCCTACAGAAGGTGGATCTTTCAGGGCGACTTCTCAAGTGGAATGTAGAGCTCAGTGAGTTCGGCATAGAATACCAACCCAAGAAAGCAATCAAAGCTCAAACTTTGGCCGATTTAGTTGCTGAATGTACGTTCCCCGAAGAACGTCCTAAGGAAGATACTTCAGCAGCAACGGACCAGCAAAAGGGGAAAACCATTGAAGGCGAGATTTTGAATCCGATTTTACCAACAAATTCTGAACTCGAAGCCCCACCACTCCATACAGGGGAATTTTGGCAACTCTTCGTGGATGGATCAGCAGTACAAAAGGGAGCCGGAGCGGGGATATTGTTAATCTTTCCAGACGGACAAGAATTCCAGTATGGTATGACGTTCAGTTACCCTCTCTCCAATAACGCAGCAGAATATGAAGCTCTCTTGACAGGGCTAGGAATGGCAGATCGCATGAAGGTGAAAAAGCTGAAAGCCTTCACAGATTCCCAAGTGGTGGCCGAACAGGTGCTAGGGAGGTTCGAAGTCAAGGAACCAAACCTGGTCGCATATCACCAAAGGGTTCAAGAGATGTAGGCCAAGTTCGCATAAGTGACAATCGAAAAAATACCTAGAGAACAGAATATAAGAGCAGACGTACTCTCCAAACTAGCCTCGGCAAACATAGCAGCAGCTCGGGGCACGATCTTCTTGGAATACAAGGCCAAACCATCTGAACAAGAGTCTCGGATACTCGCTATCGAAGAAGAGGAGCCTTGCTGAAAAGACGACATAGAGGACTTTTTGAAAGGGACCAGTCCGCCCTTAAGCCAAAGAGGCACTATAGCCCTACAGAGATGATCGTCGAGATACATCTTAATCGACGACGTTTTGTATAAAAAATCTTATTCCCACCCACTCCTTAGATGCTTGGGTCACGCTGAAGCACGAAAGGTCTTAATAGACGTTCACCAAGGATCCTGTGGGCATCACATGGGGGGCAGAGCACTTGCCAGGAAGGTTTTAAGGCAAGGTTACTATTGGCCTACAATGAAGAGCGATGCAGCAGACTTGGTAAAAAGATACGAAAGATGTCAGAAGTTTGCCAAAGTACCAAGAGCCCCTGCAGAAGAGCTGAACGTCATAGCAGCCCCGTGACCGTTCGCAATATGGGGACTTGATTTAATCGGCCCACTCCCAATGGCTACTGGGAAGAGACGATTTGCTATTGTTGCATGTGACTACTTCACCAAGTGGGTAGAAGCAGAGCCGCTAGCTAGCATCACTCGCTTTTCAGTTGAAGAGTTCTTATGGCAGAACATCCTATGTCGCTTCGGAGTACCCAATGTCATTGTTTCGGATAATGGTCTGCAGCTTCAGGCCAAGCATGTAAAAGACTTCTGCAAGCAACACGGGACGAAGTTAGTGGCCAGCTCTGTGGTCCACCCACAGACGAACGGGCAAGCAGAATCCATGAATGGGAAAATACTGGCTGGAATGATGAAAAAACTAGATGACGCAAAAGGGAAATGGGTTGATATACTTCCAAGGGTCCTATGGGGAATACGAACCATAAGCCATACAGGCACCGGAGAAACGCCTTATAATTTGGTATACTGAACGGAAGCAGTCATCCCAGCAGAAATGACAGTCCATACCTTCAGAACTGCGCATTATTCTCAAGACACAAATGGAGATGAGCTTAGAATGAATTTAGACCTCCTAGAGGAAGTCCGACTGAACTCTCAGCTCAGACAAGCCAATAGATCCATGCAGGCCAGCAAATACTACAACCAGAAGGTTCGTCACAGGCAATTCCAAGTCGGTGATCTGGTTTTGAGGAATTGTGAAGCCAGTAGGCCGGCCTCGGAGAGGAAAAAGTTTTCACCCTGGGAAGGACCGTACCAGATCGTCAAGGTGCTGGGAAGAGGGGCTTACAAACTGAAAGATATGGCCAACAAGGAAATCCCTAGGACGTGGAACGCTATTCACCTGAAGAAATATTTTCAGTAACAGTTTGTTTAAAGGATATATTATTTTCAGTAATAGTTTGTAACAGCAATGAGCAAGGATTTAAGTTCTATTTTCCAAAATACCATCTATGATGGGTAAATCAATAAAATTCCAGAAGTCAAACGTTGATGTGTTCGTCCCCTTGAAGACCAAAAATTGAACGACCCTTGAATCGTAAACTTAAGTAAGACGAAAAATTGAACGATCCTTGAATCGTAAACTTAAGTAAGATGAACGTCTCCCTCGAGACCGTTTTACCGAGAATTGAACGATCCTTGAATCGTAAATTTAAGTAAGACGAACGTCTCCCTCGAGACCGTTTTACCAAAAATTGAACGATCCTTGAATCGTAAAGTTAAGTAAGACGAACGTCTCCCTCGAGACCGTTTTACCAAAAATTGAACGATCCTTGAATCGTAAACTTGAGTAAGACGAACGTCTCCCTCGAGACCGTTTTACCAAAAATTGAACGATCCTTGAATCGTAAACTTCAGTAAGACGAACGTCTCCCTCGAGACCGTTTTACCAAAATTAAAACGATCCTTGAATCGTAAATTCGAGACCATTTTATCAAAATTGAACGATCCTTGAATCGTAAAACGAACGTCTCCCTCGAGACCGTTTTATCAAAATTGAACGATCCTTGAATCGTAAAAGACGAACGTCTCCTTCGAGATCGTTTTATCAAAATTAAAACGATCCTTAAATCGTACTCAAAAGTGAAAGACGTACGTCTTTCCTTTGTAAGCTAAAAGGTTCATAAAAGATTATCAGAAAACAAGCACATCATGAAAAGAAAGAGAGAAGCAAAATAGCACCAATCAAACTGACAAATACTCATAACCATAAACGGGTGGAAAAGAAGTTGCCCGAAAAAATAGTTCAAATGTGTCCCAACCAAGTATTCATAAAAGAAAGAGGGGAAAAGTTAAGAATTCGAGTTATTACAGCACCAACATCATGAGAATACAAAAGGACATTCATTTCTTCTTTTGACGCTTGTTTGACGCCTGCTCTGGGTTGTCCTCCCCGCCAGCAAGGCCTTGAGCATCGCTCGTCTGAGGAGGGGTCCCAATCGGGGCGAATCCAATCGTGCCCGGCTGAGCTTCTGAAGCTCCCTAATAAAGGTCAATCTTTTGGTCCTGGATGAATGCCTCAAGCGTCTTATGGATGATAGGGTCGAGAAGATAGCCAGGAGGGAGTTCGTCGCTCTCAAAGTTGACGCCAGAAACGTCAAGAATTGGATGTTCCCACTGAATCAAATAAATAGCGGAATCACGAGCGGAGTTCATATGAGCAGCCGTCTGTTCAAGGCATAGCTCGACCTGCACTTTAAGCATGTTGTTCTCCACCTGCAAATGATCACATGTCACAGAGCGAAGTAGTAGAGACGAACGAGAGAGAACGCAAAATATTTAGGAGCAATCGCGGTACCTGAAGGGCGGTTTTTTCCTTCGCCCAGGACGCCTTCTCCTTCAGAAAAGCCTCCCGTTCGTCCATGATCGCCTTATTCCTTCGTTGCACCCTGTCCTTCTCGTCCTGGAGCTCAAGTTTAACGTCCTTCAAAGCCTTCATGCTGCGAAACAAGTCCTCGCTGAAAGCTTTTAGCTGCGTATCCTTCTCCAAAATCAAAGTTTTTGACTGGTCCTGTTCCTTTTGGTGATGAACTAAGGGGGCGCCGGGCAACCTATCAAAAATATACTTGGCAACTTGAGGAGCCCACTCGGAAATCTCCTTCTCAAAAGCAGCAAAATTTCCTCGCGCCACGACAAGATTCTGCAGAAATACGAATGACGGTATAAAATACATGTAAAACGAAGTAGGTATAAGTGGATACATGAACAACGGTCTGAGAAATACCTGAATGGCCGCGCCCACCATCAAGGCAGCGCGCTCGACAGGAGCGGCATCCCTAACGGCCCTAAAATCATTTATGTCGGCGTAATTAAGGCCAAAAGAAAAGAACGCAACCATCAGATCGATGAACAGAGGGGCGGTCTCCCTCTCACAGTTCTTCTTGTACCACTCAGCGAAACCCCCGCTAGAAAAAATGCCAGAGAGGAATGAAGGAAATTCAGGATCGAAGGACGGACGAGAGTTTGATCCAATAAGGGGTGGAGACTTGGATGCAGGATGGGAGACTAGCGGACGAACTGGCGCTAGCTGTAAAGAACTAGCCCCAGCAGTTGCAGTCTTCGCAACCTCAGCGACAGTCATCGTAGGAACGGGAGATGGAGCCGATGGACTAATCCCAGCACGACGAGCGTTCTGCCTAGCCCGTCTTTCAGCTAAAGAGAGCGAACTCATCTCTTCAAGATCTTTGTTTAAATTGCCTGACAGAAGAACAACAGAAAGGTTACTCTTTTTAATGCAAGAAAAGATAAGCGAACGTCAGAATAGGAAAGGAACAAAAAGACAAGACGAGTTAAACACCATAAGGACTCTCAATCTCCGACATCAGGACCGGCACGGGGAGACCGGGACGACCTTCTGCTTCAGCCAAAGCATTTAAAACCATTAAACCTTTCCCTCTACCGTAGTTACCGGGCCCTTGAGATCGTGTACTGATGGACGTAGAAGGAGTTTCAAACCATTCTTTTTCCTCAAATCTGGGAGCGATGTACGTCCACTCCTCAAACTCAATATCCTCAGGCATGAACTCATCCCCATCTTCGCCCGCGCATTAACAATAACAGTTGAATCCACAATCTCAACTTCCTCACTATCGACCAATTCTTCGCGTTTAAAAACCAGAGGTTGACAGACGCCCACCTCTAGTTCACTATCGTCGACATCACTCATCTGGTAAGGAAGAGGACTGATGCCACAAAGAATGAGACGAGCGGCATGAAATATCTCCTTCCACTGAAGAGTCTATGAGCTGAAGTACCTCAATTGCTCCTGATTTTTTGAGCTCATCTCGTACTTCGCAACATTATAAGACTTGCTTTGAATGTTGGTCCACCTTGTCCTTATTGGCCATTTCATTCCCTTCCTGATCTGAATCCCAAAAAACTCAACCTTTTAGTCACGCCAGCTAGATGGGGTCTCAAAGAACGTCTTCCCTTTCCTCCGATTGAAGCTAATAAACCCACCGTTATTGGAAACCCGAAATTCATGACGAAAAAATTTTAAGCTGGGCTTTCAACCCCTGTAGATGCAACTCACAACATAGCACATAATGAGGATCCACGCGTTCGGTGTCACCTGAGATGCTGCAATGTCATAGTAACGTAACACCTCATGAACGAACGGGTGACCCGGAAGCCTGAACCCACACTCAAACATCACCCTAGTAAAAAATGCCCTCATTCCATTCTGGCGAATGTTGTAGAGACGGCCGTCTTCGGTAGGATAGCAGAACTTGAAGCCGGTAATGGGACCTAACCCAACTCTGCTAGCATGTGCCCTCACCGCCCTAATGGACGCATTATCAGCTCCTCTCACATATTTCGAAACAACCTGATTAGCAGCTGAGAACGCACCGTCGACCTCGTCATTATATCTCTGCAACCAGTCTTTCTTCACCGAACCAGAGGATGTAGCCAAGCTACCAGAATCGGCCCTAGAACTTTCAGCGATGTTCGGGGCTGCAGAATAAGCAACTTCAGTGGCTGAAGATGAGAAGTCGGCAACACTTCCTATAGGAGGGGCGACAGGTCCTAACTCCCCCACGCTAACTGAATATGACGAGCGCGGAGGAGGAAGTGGAGACAAACTTGAAAAGGTCGGATCATTCGTCTCAGGACGATCGATTCTCGGAGCACTAGATGCCTCCCCAGGCTCAGTTATTTTCCTTTTCCTAACTAAAGGGATCTCTGACGAACTGCTTCCCTTATCACTCTGATGGTCGTCTCCCGGTATAGAGCTATTCCCCATGCTCGGTGTCCCAGAAATATTCTGAGAATCTTCTGCTGAAGACATAAACAAAAACCTAACTAAATGGACCCTAAAAGAACCTTACCGATTGGGGGAGGAATCCTTCGCAGTGGAAGACCTAAACTCTCAAAAAGTTCGATATCAGAGTCGTCCGAAAGCTCGCTGTAAGCCTTCAAAATATCAACTGAATTAGGTATCTCAATTGGTGTTCCGGCGCTACCCAAAGTACCCGTGATGGACGAACGTCAGCGAACGGGTAATGAGAAACAGAAGATCGAATGAACTCAAGAATCGAAGTATCTGCGAAAAAAAAAAAAGGGAGAACGAAGCAGGGAAACGATGAGCAAACCCCAGAAAAATCCAAGATCAGCCAAAGTCCTAAAAATAAATGACGGAAACCAAGAGGAAAGCAATGAAATCGCATAACAGCAATACAAAAACTATTGAAGAAAACTTACTAAGAAACGTTGATCGAAGCTGCTGAATAAGGAAGTAAGAAAAGCGAAAACTCGAAGCAAACGCAGGACAAGAGAAAAGCTTCATAAGATAAAAAAATGGCGAAGATAAGCAAGGCCGGCTATTTATAGCCCCAACCTCAGATAATGGCGAAGGCAAACCGTTTTGATCGTCCGGCCAAGAACGAGCCACGTACTCAAGATCTCGGCACGTGTCGCAAAACGGAAATCCCGCTCGAACTCCAAAAAACCCGGACCCAAGAATTCCGAAAATTCAAAACTCGAAAAAAAAAAGAAAAAAAAATTATGAAAGACCGAATAAACAAAAATAGCCGCATAATTCAGAAAGTTATCTTAAAGACGGTCGTCGCAAGAAAACAACCCCCCCAGCCCGTCCCTTGCTGACGGAAGAATAAGCCGTTCGCGCGGTCGCTTTACAACCCCCCTCACGCCTGGGGGGCAATTGTTGAGTATATATATAACAAGGGGCGACGAACGTCACCCTAGTAGCACTCCACAGTATCCGCTGGTTGACTGTTGACCATGTAACCAAGTTTGACTCCTTGACTGATGACTCAGCATCTACAGACAGTAGATCCGATATTCGCGGACCCGACCCGGGTATGGGAATTGATGACGTGGCATTCTCTATGCCTATAAATACAGAGTACCTTCTTACCCTTTGTCCATATTGAAAACTCCAAACTCTATACGTAAAGAAGAATGCTCTCTCTAGATTCCTCAATCTACTTGAGAACGTCACTGACTTAAGCATCGGAATGCTAACGCGGGGTCCTTCACCCCCGCACTCCATAGTTGTTCTTCTCTTGTAGGTTGTTCAACCTCCTAGGTACCGGAGTTCGAGAGACGACTTTCTCAGGTCAACGTTGTGGCAGATTTTGACCACAACAATATATATATGGGGTTAGCCAAATTGGTGAAGAATTGAATTTGTGATGAGGGTTTGAATTTCATATATTGTAAATATATTGTAAATCGGGTTGATGGTTTGTCTTTAGACATAGAATACCTAGTAATCTACCATGTTTCTAAACTTTTATTTTTCGGCCCAAAAAAAACTTATCCAACATTTTTCCCTGATTTCAATTATTAGGTAAAACATAATTTCCTCATGTATTTCTGTTCTTCTTGCTTTCGGTCTCTACTTTTTTTTTTTGGCCGTCAGTCTCTACTTCGTTTGGTAATTACATATATTTTCTTCTACGAATAAAAAAAAAGCATTTTTTAGGAAACAAGAAAACCACTTAATTTAATTTTTATTTTAGACTGTAAAACAAAAAAAAAGAAAAAAGAAAAAAGAAAAAGAGGAACACGTAAACATTTGGATTTGGGGCAGCATATGCTTTATGGGCTTCCCCAATAATACTCGGATTCGCCCTATCCCTCCCTCCCTCCCTCCCTCCCTCTTCTCTTCTCTTCTTCTCAAATCTCAACAGTAACGAAACCAAATTAAAAAAAAATAAAAAAAATTGTGTTTTTCGAATAATGGAATCAATACAGAGCAGAGTGGAGACATGGATCAAGGACCAAAGAGCCAAGATCCTCAAGGTCTCTTGGGGTCCCCTTCAGTGGCGGATGAAGTGGCAGTGGCCGCCGTGGAACTCTGGCGGCAGAGAGCATCGCCAGAAACTCCAGCAAGAGTTCGAGCGACATAAACGTCAGCTCCAAGAACTTTGTCGAGCTGTCAAGGCTGATTCCCTCTCTGATTTGCAAGACATTCTTTGTTGCATGGTCCTCTCAGAGTGCGTTTACAAGGTACTGCTGACTCCCTCATTTTCCAAACATTCCCATTAAGCTTAATTTATTAGTATGTTTTGGTGAAAATGTGTAATTTGATAATTAAATGCTAAATTGAATTTACTAGTTAATAAGAAGGTGATTTCTAAGGTTAATCTATGTCTAATTACAGTGAAAAAGAAAAATTGCATTTGTTCTTAGGTGCTTGCATTGCGGCTCAAGGTAAAAACATAAGAAAATTTAGTTACTCATGGCAAATCATTCATTTTTCTTACATGGCAGAGACCTGCTACTGAGATGATTCGAGCTGTAAACAAGTTTAAGGCTGATTTTGGTGGACAAATTGTTTCTCTAGAACGTGTGCAACCTTCTTCGGATCATGTACCACACAGGTTTTTTTATTCTTGCATTATGATCTACACTCATTTTCATGATTTTGTCCTTTGGACTTTTTTGTATACTCATGTTTGCGTGAATCATATGCACCTTAATAGCAAGCTATGAGAATGTTGGCGAAGATGATTTAATGTTTATGGAAGCTCCATTTTACTTCTTAACTTAAAGCTATAAATTTTAAGTTGGTCGTGTAAAAAACGTGTATATGATGCTGATAGGAAAGTACAATATAAGTCTAATTTTCTCATTTGCTCCTCAACTATTCAACATGCTTGCTTGTGTAGCTTTGTTCATGATGCAAACAGAATTGGATTAAATTGATATGTTATAAGATAGAGATGAGCATCTTAATTAAGATTGAATATACTTGTGTCCATCCATCATAAATATAAATATCAATGTCATTTGTACATGAGATTTAACGCGTGATATTGCTCGAGATAGAGTGGAATGACATAGATGATTTAGTTAGATGGTTGCCTGACCTGCATTTAGTTGGGTGGTCCACCATGGCCTACTACTAATCAGTTGCAGGCATAGTTGTCTGAGATGTGACAGATGTTATTATTACACTTGACAGTTGTTCTTTCTCTTTTCTTCCTTTACATCAATAGGTATCTATTGGCAGAAGCAGGTGATACACTATTTGCTTCCTTTATTGGAACCAAACAGTATAAGTAAGCACACACTAATTTATAATTTGACTAATATTCATAATTTTCAAAAGCTTAATTTGTATGTTTCCTCTCCTTTCTTCCCATTAAGAGATGTCATGGCTGATGCAAACATACTTCAAGGTGCTATATTTCATGAGGATGTTATGGAGGATATGGGCCAGACTGAAGTAAATGAAGCTAAAATAGGTGAAAGGAAAAAAGGAAATGGAGAAAACCAGTTCAATTCCTTGGAATCAAAACCTCAGCAGATTAATGATAGGCCTAAACCTGCTGCCCATAGGGTATGGTTACAGTCTATTCATTCATATACAGTAGAATCTAATTTGTAGGATACATTGTTGTGTTTTAACTGTTTGTTCTTGCAAGTCCTGAATAGTTTTGCTATTTTCATACTTTAACGTAATCCTGTTGTCATGGGTTAAATAATTAATACTTATATGTGTTAAACATCCTTTATTTATTTTCTTTCCAAATTATTATCTATAGGGTTTCTTGGCTCGTGCAAAAGGCATCCCTGCTTTGGAATTGTACAGGCTTGCTCAGAAAAGGAAAAGAAAACTTGTATTATGTGGACATTCACTCGGTGGAGCGGTAAGTTTGATTGGCCAGTTTTACGTAGGATTTACCTGGCATGTGTTTCACTATCTATTTCATGCCTTCTCTATGTTTGACATTGTAGGTAGCAGCATTGGCTACCCTTGCCATTTTGAGGGTCATTGCTGTATCATCTTCGTCAAAAGAAACTGAAAAGGTTCAGGTCAAGTGTATAACATTTTCTCAACCTCCGGTAGGGAATGCTGCTTTAAGAGAGTAAGTGCTCTACCCTCTTTTACCCCTTTTCTAGAATAATCATCTGTTTGTTCTTTTCGGTAGCTAATGTGTTTGTTCTGTTTGTGTTTTATGTTATTTTTTCCCAGTTATGTTAATCAAAAAGGATGGCAGCACTATTTCAAGAGTTACTGCATTCCTGAAGATCTTGTACCCCGCATCCTTTCACCTGCTTATTTCCATCACTATAGTGCCCAAAGTTTGATGTCCTCTGAAATGGCCAGTTCATCAACATTAAAGAATGAACAAGGGTCACAGAAACGGAAGGCTGAGAAACTTAAAGAGAATGAAGGGGAGCAATTGGTTATAGGTGTAGGTCCTGTCCAGGGTCCCTTCTGGAGACTTTCAAGGCTTGTTCCATTAGAAGGTGTTAGAAGACAATTTAAAAGATACAAAGGAAAGCAAGTTGATACTGTAGAGCCATCTTCAGCTGACTCTACCACTGCATCTTCAATTGAGGATGTAGCTGTTGGACCACAATCTCTTGAAATTCAAGAGGGTGCTGATGGCATATCTCTCAAACCATTTGCTCAGACTGATAATGGTGCATCAGAAACGGGATCTGGAAAGTTAACAGAAAAAAACAATGGTAATGGGGGCAAAAAGAGATGGCGTAGAGTGCCTTCTTTACCCTCATACGTGCCCTTTGGAGAGGTATATATTATGACAAGTACTTTATTTTATTTGTTTGCTTTTTCAATTATCTAACACATGAAGGTGGTAGGTATTGTAGAAATTGGTCTTTTTTGTTAATTTGCTATGTACAACATAAATAGGCATTTTGATGATATTCTTCTAAATTGTTGATTGCTATCAGCAATTGCTGACGGTTGTTTCTGAGTAGCAATGAACTGCACGTGTCAAGGGGCATGTGACTTGGATTGGTCCTAAGGTCTCACTTCTACTGGCTTACATATTTGAGGTTTAGCATTAGGAACTTCATGAAAATTTAACAAAAGTACTAACCTACATCAATTCATAGAGATATCATTGGTTCTTTTTTTTCCCCTTTTTAATGGCATAATATTATTTGTTCTCCAAATGCTACATTGCTTAATAGTTCTACCAAATTTGTCATGCTATTGCTTGGATTATTTATATGAATCAAGTAATTAAGCAAATTCACTAAATAACAGCTTTATCTGTTGGGGAATTCATCAGTGGAATCACTTTCCGGTGCAGAGTACTCAAAGTTGACATCGGTACGAATTTCCTTTACTTATGCATCTTCTTTCTAGGCTTCATTTGATAGAAAGATTTGGTATTTTATTTTTCATAAGTTATGCCATTTCCATAGCCATGTTCAGGCCATCTTTATGAATATTGGCTGGTTATTATTTATTTTCAACCTCTCATTTTGTTTGCTTTCTTCTGGCAAAGACATGTTCAGGTCAGATCTATGATTGTTGAATTGAGGGAACGATTACAATCTCATTCAATGAAGTCATACAGGTCTCGATTTCAAAGGTATAATTATTTATGCAATATTTTAACTCCTAGTGCTGTTCACTTTAACTTTCAGTTTAAAGTTTGAATGCAAATATTGCAAAAATTTCACTTCAACTTTGTGAGTACGTTGGATTGCACAAGTGATTCATTATCTTATCTTCTTTTTCTTTTCAGAATTTATGACCTGTGCATGAACGATACTGCTTCAACTTTTTTTGGAATGGAGCAATTGCAACAGTTTCCACATCTGCAACAATGGCTTGGCCTTGCAGTTGCAGGTGCTGTAGAGCTTGGGCATATCGTTGAGTCTCCTATCATTCGTACAGCTACTTCAATTGTTCCTCTTGGGTGGAATGGCATTCCTGGAGAGAAGAATGCAGAACCATTAAAGGTTGATATTACTGGATTCAGGTTGCATCTATGCACACTGGTTCATGCTCAAGTAAATGGAAAATGGTAGGGTTTTGTCATCATCTTCTTGTTTATATTTTTTATTTATAATTATCTTCATATGCCCATCCAATATAATAAATTATAGTCAATTTCTCTCCAAGATATTAATCGTGGTTTCAACTCCTAAGGGTGCTTCTATGTGTTTGTATCTTTTTTTTTTTTTTTTTTTTTAATTAATATTCGCTTACATTGAGCAGGTTTATGATCAACTAAGTTGGGTATGGTGTTATGGTTTTGACTTGAGGTAGCCAACTCAACTGAAATATCAGTCCCAAGTAACCCTAACTAGTCACAGGGATCCCGGTACAGTTAGGATCTGATCAGTGAAAAGCAGCTGCTAGGATCCATATAACAACTCTGTACTGCTTTTATCGATCAGGAGGTCACACTGGATAAAAATAATGGGAAACTAATGGAACCCAGATCCACCTTCTGTAGAGAACTACATATTTAGTGTTTGGTTCCTTATTTGGTTCATCTTTAGCAAAATAATACATCTTAAATCCTTGAAAAGATATGTCATTCAAACGAATGCATGTGATACTATGGTATGATCACTTAGGCTATCTTATATGCTCAAAGTTGCACCGGTCTCTCTCGTGATGGTAAGAGCTTGATGACATTTGTTCTTATTAGGTGTTCAACTACAGTGGAATCGTTTCCTTCGGCACCAGCTTACTCATCTGGTAACGGAGAACCACCAGAATTACAAAAAATTAGAGTCTTAGTTGGAGCTCCCTTGAGGCGACCTCCTAAGCAGCAGATTGTAGCAGAGTCCTTCATGCCCATGTTTCCTTCGATTGATTCAGAGACTGTCAATCTTAACAGAGAACATAATATAGGATCATCTCATCAAGAAAAATACATAAGGCCAGAAGGTTTGAGTGAATTTTTCATATTCTGTACTAGTGATTTTACAACTGCTGCCAAGGAGGTTCATGTTAGAACTCGCAGGGTGCGACTTCTTGGTCTTGAGGTGGTTTTCTTGTTTCCTTTTTCAACTTGTAAATTTTGTATTATTTTTTTGGTTTCCTCATTGCTGAATGTTTTATTAATGGGTTCACTAGGGTGCTGGCAAGACCTCTCTTTTCAAGGCAATATTGGGTCAAGGAAAATTGACTGCTGTTAGCAATATTGAAAATCCACAAGTAGAACCTGATTTTCAAGACGGTATTGCTGGCGGTTTATGCTACTCTGATTCACCTGGAGTAAACTTGCAGGTAGATTTTCACAGAAAATTTGAGGAATATTATTGAGACTAGAACTTTTATGATTAAAAGTTTTGTTTGCCAGCGGGCCCCTGATTTAATGCCTTCTATATCGACATTCCTTATTCCTTAGTCCACTACTCATATTATTTATATCTATTTTTTTGGAGTTATTGAATATAAATGCTCATACAGTGGGATAGGAAATATTATATCCCATTTTAACCTGCACTTTCACCCATGATTTCATGGTTGACAGTGGAGTTGGGCTGGTACAACAGTTAAACATTTTAAATTTTGATTAAATATGTAGCTTCAGATCTTTTGTTGGGAAATAATCTTTGTTTTCCCTTTTTGGTCATCTAACAAATTTTTGTTTAGAACTTATATTGGCGTTAAATGAATACTAACCCACCTTTGAACTTCAAGGAAATTGTGAATGTAAGTTACTTACCCCTGTGTTCGTTGTATGTTGTAGGAGCTGGCCATGGAGGCTTCCCGGTTCAAAGATGAACTATGGAGGGGCATCCGTGACCTTAGTAGGAAGACTGATTTAATTGTTCTTGTGCATAATTTATCTCATAAAATACCTCGGTACAATCATCAAGATGCATCACAACAGTACCCAGCCCTTTCACTACTATTAGATGAGGCAAAAGCTCTTGGAATTCCATGGGTCCTTGCAATAACGAATAAGTTTTCTGTTAGTGCACATCAACAGAGAGGTGCAATTAATTCAGTAATTCAGGCATATCAAGCATCTCCAAGTACCTCTGAAGTTATCAATTCTTGTCCATATATTATGCCTGGTGCTGCTAGTGCTTCATTGCCTTGGGGTGTAATAAGTGAAGATTCTGATGGCAGAATGGGTGTTCAAAAGCTGCTTTCTGCTCCCATTGACCTTGTTCGCCGGCCCTTCCAAAGGAAAGATACTGTTTTCCCTGTGGAGGGGGTTAATTCTCTTTGCCAACTTGTTCATCGTGTTCTTCGGAGCCATGAAGAGGCATCCCTGGAGGTACAATTATATATTATTCATAGCTTTGAATGTGCATAGCTAATAATGAGTTCCTTTTTTTTTGGCCAAATGAGTTCCTTGTTGGCAGTAGAGAATTTATAGAAGAAAAATATTTATAGATTTTTTTTTGCCCACAATAGTATCTCTAGATTTGTAAAGCATTCATAGTGATAATTTGAAATTTGAGTATATGATAAAATAGCTAAAAAGAAAGTGAAAAAATGATGAAGAAAAAGTATAAAAGTTAACCTTGTTATGGAAAATTGAAACTTTGTTGTTTCTTTGATAACACTTTTTGGCTGAATGCTTTGATAACGTTGACATGTTTGTTTCTAACTGAATTATCTAGGCAGTTTTGTACATGGTTGACTTTGATAGTTACTAAAGAAAAACACAGTCCATATAATCTAGTGATATATTTGCTTATCATGGAAATGCCTTGGGTATCCTGATGCTTCTAACCAGACAGCTTATCATCTCTGCATGAAGGGGAATGAATTCTATCCCATTTAGTAATATGCAGATTAGGTCCTGAACAGCTAGTATTTCCTTATGTCTCACCAAAAACAAAAGTAATAACGTAATTAGAGTGTGTTTGGGGCTAGGATGATGGGTGAGATGGGAAGATGGTTTGTGCACAAAGTTATCGTACATACAATACTTTTATGCACAAACCATCATCCTTTCCCCAAACACACCTTTAATGTACAATTTTTGGTTTGCACAAGGTGCATGATAGAATTGTTTTCATATTGATCTTTATAATTAAATCCTTCTGGTGTATATGCCATATGCATTTGTTAATGCTTAATTAATATCAATAGGATGAACTTTGAAACACTGTTATTAACACATTGGGTGGCTATACAGTATACATCAGAAGCAATTAGGTGGTTATTTGTACTACAAAATTCAGTTCCTTGTTGCTTTATTAAGTTTGCATGCTCGTGAACGATTTTTGAGTTTCTTGTTTGATATCATATTTTGAAGGAGCTTGCTAGAGATAGGCTTTCATTGGAGTTGGCACAAGAGAATGCTATGACAGCAGATAAGAAGGATTCTCAAGCCAAGGCATCCTCTTTGACATCTGCAGCTGTAGGTGCCTCTTTTGGGGCCGGCGTGGGTATAATCTTGGCTGTTGTCATGGGAGCAGCATCAGCATTGAGGAAACCTTGAGGAAACCTTGGGTATTCACAATTTTTTTTTTCTTTTTACAGATATTCAAGGCAGAAAGTCCTCTTTGATGCTGGGATCAGGTCTGTTATGCTCTATCAAACCATTGTAAATATTTATTTATGTTAGGAGAACGAGTTCTTAGTTGCGATTAGCGGGTGTCGGGCCATTTTTTCATTCTATCCAATGTACATTCATTAGAACTTCTCATAGTAGTTTGTTTAGGGCATAGTTCCACTGTAGAGTAGAGTCGTTATATGGAACAGGTGAACTTTAAAACTTCTGATAATTATTTCCTAATTCCTACCATGAATTACAGATTTTCATGATTTATGGATATACGATTTTAAGAAGTCTGATTTTTCTTCCAATACAAAGATCGAGGCACCGTGAAGTCACAAGGTCAAATCTGTTCCCTTCCATTGTAGTGAAACATTCATGGAAATCTCTTGGCATAAGAGTAAAACTTTAAAACATGCAATTTGGTAAACCTGCTAATTTAAACTTTCAAGGATCTTTTTTTCACCTATATGGAATAAATATGCCCAAGTAACATAGCAAATATTATAGCACATTCATCTAAAAATAAAAATGCTGTCTTATTTTATAGCGCTATCACATTACCAAAAATGAGACCTTAGAAGCACCAAAACTGACAATATTTAGGCGGGGCAAAATGTGGGGAAATAGGGTAAAGCAACTCCAATAGTGTATTAGTAGAAAGAGTGAAGAAGTGAAGTGTATTCATCTAGCACAGCAGTTGAAGCCTTGCTTGGACGAGTTGGCTCCATCCTTGACCAGCGTTACTCGATTCCCAGACAACTCGGCCTTATATGCATCGGAGTTTAGGGCTTTTCTGCTGACATTGTTGTAGATTTCCCGGATAACAATCTCGAAAGCTGTCTGAACATTAGTAGAGTCGAGGGCAGATGTCTCCATGAAGAATAAGCCTTCTTCTTCTGCAAGGCTTTTGCCTTCCTCCACACTCACATCTCTAATATTCTCCAAATCACATTTGTTCCCTACCAGCATTCTTGCCAGAGTAGTATCACAGTGAGCTGCACAATTATTTACAAGAGGTTAAATAAATTTCAGTACATTTTAAACTTTGCACATTTCAGGGAACAAAACAATAGTCTCTTCTAAATCCTTTAAACCTTAAAACCAACCAGAAAAAGTAAGATTCAAAGGAAAACAAAATTTAATTCCATTTCCTCCATGTAACCTTCAAAAAGTTGTATCTTTGCATTAAAGATTGCCTTTTATGAGAAGGTAAGATGAGCTATAATTTTCTGGATGCTTAACCAAATACCTCCCTTATCTTAATTCTAAGACCAAAAGCAACAAAGGGTAGTTGGGCATTAACCAAGAAAGGAATATTATTAGCACCAACTTTTTGCACATAATTTCAAAGGATCTTTTCTAGGCTAACAGAAAAATCCCCACTAAAAGTAAAAGCAAAGCCGCAAATACTCAAAGAGAAAGAAATAATGGTGACTATAACGCGTTTTTCCAATCAAAAAATAGATAGAAAAGTAACCAGACATGTAAGAAAAAGTTAGTAATAGAAATTAGCAAGCCAAAAAGTCAAAAATATTGTTTTGCAACAGTAAACACAAGGTGGAAGATTTGGTCTTTCAAGTTTCATCCCACTTTGGATCTGCATTTTAAGGAATTTACAATAACAGAACCTACCCATATGTTTTCCAAATTTATCTATATATCCAATCATAATTGAAATGATTCACAGAATTCATAAAACTCGCTATTAGTCTTTAAGAAATTCAGAGATTTCATTTTAATTCTACTTTCTTACCAAACATGCAGCATGGGAAAACAAATAATGCACTCACTTGACTCTAAATTAAACTCTGCCTTCAAATCCCCAAATGAACTTAATTTGCAATCCAGAATCCATTCAATGTCAATGGTTTACAAATAATTTTTTTTTATTAAAAAAAAAAGTAAAGGAAAGAAATAAACTTACTGGTAAGTTCTTCAAGCCAGCGCTTAATGCTATCAAAGCTACTCCTCCTGGTAATATCATAAACAATAAGAGCCCCAACAGCTCCTCTGTAATAAGCAGAAGTAACAGCTCGAAACCTCTCTTGACCAGCAGTGTCCCAGATCTGTGCTTTAATTTCTTTCCCATCAATTTCAACAACTTGGGTCTGAAACTCAACTCCAATTGTTGCCTTTGAGTTGTTGTCAAACTCATTTCTGGCAAAGCGTGACAAAAGGTTGGATTTCCCAACGGCTGAGTCGCCAATCAGCACAATCTTGAACAAGTACTCTTCCCCTCCTCCTGCCTCTTCTTCCTGCCCACCCATTATTGTTCTTTGCTGCTGCTGCTGCTCTTTTTTTTTTTTTCTTCTTCTTCTTCTTCTTCTTCTGGGGAAATGGGTGTTTTGTTGTTTGACTGAAGATGCGAAAGGAAACTGTGAAGTGGGTTTTAGGCTTTAAGCTTTGGGATTGGGAAGACAGAAGTGGAAAATAGATGGCTTAGGCCACTGACAAGCTGCGTAATTGGCGGGGTTTTGATAGAAAGAATTGCGCTGATTTTTTATTTTTTCTATAATTGTGAGTTTCTGGTATTTGTGGGCTTGGCCTTTGAGGCTTTGACTGTATTTTCGGCTTTTTTGGAGTTAGAGCCTTAGAGGTGGGATTTACTGCGTTACCAAAAAAATAGGGATTTTAAACTATGCACATTATTTTTTTTCCCAAAAAAAAAGCTATGCACATTATTGATGCCAAAAAAAATACTAAATTGCACATTAAAAATTTTGTATCTTTCACATGGATTTACAGCATATATTGGTAAAACTTTATGTATATATATATACACTATATATAAAAGTACGAATAAGGGAAAACTTTATCTTTTTCGATTGTACCTTCATTTTTAAAACATATTTCCAATTGTACCCTTTTTTAAAAAAACATATTTCTAAATTGTCATTACTAAATAAAATTTTAATTATTTCATTATTTTTAAATCATAAATTATTCCATTATTAATTATTAGATTATATATAATACATATATTAAATTATATAAGAAAGTCAATTTGGTTTTTTGTTTCCAACGTGACTACGTCCTATATAATTTTGTCTTTTGTTTTCATTTTGAATCGTTATATTTAATTTTTCTTTTTGTCTTTGTCTCCGACGTCCTATTTGGGCTTAGATAATCTGAAACAAATGTGTAATGTGTCTTTGCTTTGGATGGTCAAATTTCTCATTCCTATAGGGCCTTTTTTTTGTCCGTTTTGATGGGCAATTAGTTTGAATATTCAGATCTTATATCTTATTAGGTCATGACTTTATAACTATCTATACTATATATAATTACGAATAAGGGAAAACTTTACATTTTCCTATTGTATTATTTTTTCAAATATATTTCTAAATTGTCATTATTAAATAATAATTTAATTATTTTACTATTAAAATAATATAAATTTATATTATCTTCATTAATTAGGATCCAACGTGGCCAATAGGGATGCCGACATCATCTTTAGCATCTGAATTTTCGTCTAAAACATTCTCCAAGTCGGTTTAGGAGAAGATCAATTATGTCCAGAAATTACAAGGACAAAATCGTCTACCGAAACGGAAAAATTAGGTCTCGAGATAAACATAAAAGTTGTAGATCTCGGAATCCCCTTTCCAATAGTACCTTATTTGCATTTTCCTGAGCTCTGGATCAAAAGTTATGAATTTTCTTCCAAAACTGCTCTTGTGAAGTTCTCATTTCAATAGGATTTAACAATGCTGCATTATGACTGAATTATTATTGCATCATAATTATTGATTGGACTTGAACTCTTTTTTTGGGCTTCCATATTAACGAATTGGGTCTAAGCATATTAGATTTAGACTTCAAGTCATCTGATTTGACAATTTGGACTTCATAGACTCAAACGAGCCTAATGGGCCGAAATGAGACAGAATCAATAGTTTCTCCAAAGCTATCTATATCTATACTATATATAAAAGTACGAATAATGGAAAACTTTATGTTTCCAATTGTACCATTTTTTCAATTACATTTCTAAATTGACATTATTAAAATTTATTACTTAAAAATTAATTATAAAATTTCAATTTAGATCGAATTATAAGTTATGCGAAAATTTATGTTTTCTGATTGCACCCTTTTTTTTCATATATAATTCTAAATGTCCTTTATTGTTTATTATTTAAAAATTAATTAAAAATTTCTTAGACCGAATTATAAGTTTGCCAAATTGATTTTAGTTGATGAACATGCAAATTTCCTTTACTATTATTTTTTGAATTTAATTTATTACTTTTAATTTTTAAATGCCAACAAAAAGATTAAACTAATACTAACACGTACAATACTATTGTTAGTGAAGCTCCATCTCTTCGTTATATAATGTTTTGCCGCATTCACTTTGTTCAATTGGAAATTGTTGAGTTGGGAGAGTAGGTGATATTATAATTTTGATTTTCTTGTCTCTATGTGGTTATCAAAATTTCATAAGATGGTTATTATAATTTCATGAGGTTATCAAAATTCCATAGTGTGGTTACCAAAATTTCATATGAAAGTTATCAAAATTTCATAGTGTGGTTACCAAAATTTCATATAGGATTAGGTTATTAAAATTTCTTAGGTTGGTTATTGAAATTTCATAGGGTGGTTGATTATCACAATTTTATAGAAAGGTTATCAAAGAGATTATCGAAATGTCACAGCGAGGTTATAAGAATTTCATAGTGTGGCTAACAAAATTTCATTAGGAGGTTACTAATATTTCATCGGGAGGTTATCAAAATTTTATAGTGTGGTTATCAAAATTTCATATGAAGGTTATAAAAGTCTCAATTCACAAGGAGTACCAAAATTTGATAGAAGGTTATCAAATCTCATAGAGTGGTTATTGAAATTTCATAGAGATCGGATTATCAAAATTTATAGGAAGATTATCAAAATTTCATAGTGTTATTATCAAAATTTCAAAACGAGGTTATCAAAATTACATAATGTGATTATCAGAATTTCATAGAGGGGTCAACAAAATTTCATAAAGAGGTTATCAAATTTTGAAAAAGTGATTATAAAAATTTCATAGTGGTATTTCTGATTATCAAAATTTCATAGTATTGTTATCAAAATTTCAAAACGAGGTTATCAAAATTACATAATGTGATTATCAGAATTTCATAGAGGGGTCGACAAAATTTTATAAAGAGATTATGAAAATTTCATAAAGAGGTTATCAAATTTTCAAAATGTGATTACAAAAATTTCATAGTATGGTTACCAAATTAGGAAGGTTATTAAACTTTTATTATGGAATAATCAAAATTTCATGGAGGATATCAAAATTTCATAGTTTAGTTTTCAAAAACTTTTATTATGGAATAATCAAAATTTCATGGAGGATATCAAAATTTCATAGTTTAGTTTTCAAAATTTCATAAGAGGGTTATCAAAATTTCATAGTATGTAGATCAAAATTTCATAGGCAGATTAACAAAATTTCATAATAAGGTTATCAAAAAATCATGGAGGTTATCAAAATTTGTAGTTTTCAAGATTTCATAAGAAAGTTATCAAAATTTTATAGGGAGGTTTATCAAAATTTTATAGGAAGATTTATCAAAATTTCATAGCGAGGTTATCACAATTTCATAGTGTGATTATTAAAATTTCAGAGTATGATTACTAACAATTCATATGGAGGTTTTTAAATTTTCATAACGTGGTTATCAATATACCATATGGAGGTTATCAACATCTCATAGTGTTGGTTATCAAAATTTCATTGGGAAATTATCAAATTTTCATATTGAGGTCTTCAAAATTCCTTAGGGAGGTTAACAAAATTTCATAAGAATGTTAAAAAAATTTATAAAAAGGTTATCGAAATTCCATAGTATCATTATTAAAATTTCATAGGAAGGTTATCAAAATTTCATAATGGGATCATAAAAAATAGTGTAATTATCATAATTTAATAGAGAGATTATCATAATTTCATATGAATATTTCATTTAAACACGTTGGGACACGTGCGTTGTTAAAACTGGTATATATATATATATGTGTGTGCTTGTGTAGGTAATTACTGTTGCATTAGTTAATTGTTGTCAAGTTTTGCATGGGGAGGGGATGATGACTGTGAATTTCTTAAAGACTTAGAGTGGGATTTGAACCAGGTATTCAATAGACCAAAAAAAAAAAAAAAAACAAACAAACATATGGTCTCATGCTTCCTGAACCACGAGGTTTCAGGTTCAAGTCTCAGCATATTCGATGCGTTTATGTTTTATGTAGCTTGATGTTGGTTTATTATTATATAATTTATTTATTTGGTAATTTCTCATTAGATGTTTGGACATATAAAGACTTATTTGATTGTAATGAGATTTGAATGTATCCTTCTAAAAAAAATAAAGTGGAAGGAATTTAATACATGATAATCTATCAGGTTTTAGTTCAAAAAAAGAAGAAGAAGAGAATCACCTTTAAAACTTATATAAATGCAGAAGATAGATGTTAAAAACATAATTTTACTTGTAATTTCTGCAATCAGTTAAGCTTACATAAATGATGATTATTAAGAAAACCACCTCAAATAGCTCACAACTAACTAAACAAACTAAAGTAAACTGACATTTTGTAAACTTAGGATCTCAAGGTCTAGATATCATATACTTCCAGTTGAATTAACAACACCAGGCTAGATTTATAACTCATTTTTGTTTTTGTTCATCACCTCAAATTTTGCATTTTAGAGAAAGTGTGTCATTTATGAAGGCAGAGTTTATCTCTACCTACAAATCAAGAATATTGATTGATTCTCTCTACCAAAACCTTCCCATTATGAAAGCTAACAAATTCGTTAAATTGTTATAGTGATGGATGATATTTTCAGGTCAATTGTGGCCAATATGGTCCTCTTAAAATTAAATTAAATGAGATTGTTGATTTTCAAATTGCTAAATAGTATAATGGAAAATTTCTAAAAATATATATATTTTAATGGAAAATTCTTTTTGCCCCATCTAGTTAACGCTGATAATTTGGACATATATGAAATTACCTGATGATTTTAATGAGTTCGAATAAAAGAAATTATATATATTAGAATTTGATAGATAAAGAAAGTATTGTACACTTACTCTGAACTCATTCTATATAGGGGGAATTATCATTAGGTGTAACTGTAAGTGAAAATTACCCCCAAAGTGTAATGAATTATCATTTGTCTAGGTTTAGTGTAAGGCTAAACATATTTCCCTCTAGGTGTAATGGGTTATATGTGTTTTATCTATTTTACCCTTTTTTAAATTGAAGAAAAATTAAGCAAAATCAATAGTTTTAACTAAAAGAAAAAAAATCCCATCATCCTCGTTCCGTGTGCCCACCAATATCAATCGGATTTCCAGTAAACCCTCATGAAGAATTGCTTTGTGATTAAAAGTAAATACCAAAAGCAAACAAGAAATTAAATAAATTGGGGATGTGATACAAAATCTCAGGTCTGAGCTTTAAAGTTTGGACCATGATTTATGATGCGCTAAGGGCTTATCATGGACATGAAGAACACAATGGAGATCATGGAAGGGATGATCAAGGGTTGCAAGGAAGCTTGGAGGAGCAAGGAATAGATGGAATCGCACCAAAGATGCCATTTGATCCTATGAAGATGCCTTTAGGTCCGATAACTAGAGCAAGGGCTAAGAAGTTCAAAGATGCTTTAACAAGTCATGTTCGACATCATCTTGAAGGCTTGAAGACCATTGAAGATCAATTGAAGAGCATTGAAGACAATAAGCCAAGGAATATTCCCATCGATGCAAGCTATGCACCTTGCTTGAAATCGTTTAACCCTAATTCTTTCATTGTGTAATTCGGCCATATGGGCCTTAATTCTATCTTAGATTAGTTAATTATGTAGTCTAGACCTTGTTTAGGGTTGGGCCTTGTCTAATTAAATCCAATCCTTATCTGTTTTTCCTATTGGTTGTATTTTAGGATAGTTTATAGAATAATCTAAGCTAAACCGCCCTTGCCCCTTGCATTGAATGCTAGGTCGGTTTTGAGTGGGTTTTGGAGTAGGATTTGCGTTATCTTGTGCCTATATAAGGGCACCAATATCTCTTGTAAACATAAGTTGAGTTGATTAATAAAGTTGAGGTTTTATTCCCAATCGATTATCTTAGCTTCATTGTTCTAGTTTGAGCAAACTTAGGGTTCTTCAATCTTGTAGAGTCCTAGCAAACAATTAGGTCTCGTGAGCTTAATTGTTTGTGAATCTTGTGATCTTAGGTGTTCAATTGCAGGTCAAATGGAAGATTTAAGGCCGACGAAAGAGGAGGAATAACCTTGTGAAGGTCATCGACATACACATCTAGAAGTTGAAGAAGTTCAAATCGACTTTGATAGATTTTCAAGGATAGATTTGAATCTAATACAACTAGATTCGTATCGATTAGTATCAGAACATAGGTTGTCATCTTCAATTGGTAAATCTATCCTTCTATTCATCATTCATCAAGTTTTTCATCCATCAAAGTTCATCAAGTTCATATCGCAGGATCGTGTCGTCTATGACCATAAAAATAATCCCCACAATAACTAACTACAATAGCTAGGGCAAGTAGGGGTCGAATCCCATAGAGAAGGTTTATGTGATGAACGATACAAAGAAAGAAAGATCTTTTCCAAAAATCGATTAGAAAACAGGGGATTGTGAAAATCAATTATAAAGGAAACAATATTAAACTAAAAATAAAGCAAAGCAAATTAAATCTAAATCTAAATCTAAAGCAAAATATTAAAGCAAACAATAATTATAAAGCATACTTCTTCTCCAGTGGTATGATTCAATCAGATCAACTATGGATCCTCGATTTAAAAGGTGAATTAAGCATCTTATTCTTGACTGACAACTGATATAGGTCTCCCAACATGTATTTTAGATAAGAGGCCGATTAAAGCTGCAGTTATCCCTTTTATTCCTTCAGCAATCGATTACTTTCTTAGTTCTTAAAGATCACTTAAGAACAAAGCATTAAGATCAATTAATTTACACACATGCCTACAAAGTAGAACCATACGAAGAGAAATTTCTCGCCCTCCGATAGACAAATACCCATTAAGCAGCGATTAAACAAACCTAATTTGCTACATACAATCAAACTTGAGTGATTAATTCTAAGCTTGATCTAGCCATAGATCTTCCTCTTACATCGTTAGTGGCCACATAACTCAAATAAGATTCGGAATCATAAAATTATTCTAGGGTATTGACTACAATCATCAAGAACTTAACACAAAATTATAAGTATAGAAATCTCACCATAATCAATTGATTGAATTCACCAAAGGATCAGAAGTATTAAGGATTTAGCTACTCATGGACTGAGGAAAATCCATGAGAGGCATAAGAATACTTACAGAACTAGGGAGGAACGATTTCTCCCCCTTGAATACCTAGGGACGTCGCACCCCTCTATGGCTAGAGAGGGTGTCGACTTCTCCTTCTTCTAAAACTAGAGAAAAAACCTAAAAACTAAAGAAAGGTAGAAAAAGAGAATTATCTAAAATTTGTGATGTGTAGAATTGTGTGATTTGTGATACAGGAGGTGGCTATTTATAGTGGAGGAATAGGGTAGGACGGTTTAGCCATGACTTGGTCTCCAAGTTGGATTAGGTGTCATCCTATAGTAGAATCCAAGTCAGAATAGGATCCTGGAATTTTCTGGAATCTGGCAGGAACTTCGACGTCGATTTCGGGCTTGAAGATGGCAGAACTGGACTTTGCACTTCAAATGAAAGTTGTAGAGCTCGGAGTTAGCTTTCCAACGGCTACTCATGGGCTTAAAACGGATATCTGAGCAGAAAGCTATAGCCTTTCTACGAAGACTGCGCTGAAACCGGGCTTATATCGCAAATCTGCGGGATTATTGCGGGATTTGGATATTCTTTTGGATATTAGACCTACAAATTGAGATTTTAACTCCAATTATAGGTTTATATGGGCTGAGTATATTCCCATATAATTAATCCAAAAATCCTCAACTTCAGGGCTTCTTCTGGGCTTTAATCCTTTGCAAATAAGCTCCAAATCTTCAATTCTACTTCTTGAATTAAATCTTCAATTGTCTTCAAATCTTCAAAATATCTTCAATCACGAACTTCGCATCTTCAAATCTTCATTCCAAATGACTAAATCCATAGTTGAGTAAAAAGTCTCCAAAATAGCTCCAAAAAGAGTGAAAATCAATAAGTTTTCACTTTTCTTGTCTTCAAGATCTAAAAACACAAATACTAACAAAATAGGGTAAAAACATATATTAAAATAGCAAAAAGTATAGAAAAATAGCTATAAAAACATGCATAATTTGAGCTCGATCATAATTTCCCCCACACTAAATCTTTGCTAGTCCCTAGCAAACTAGTGTAGACAAACAAAAATTAAGATTTAAGATAGTAAGTCTTGTTCAAATCTTTTGAAAAACTTTGAGCACATACATATATCAAGGATCAATTCAATTTATGAGATCAGAATAACAAAGAATATTAAGAGTATCCAATTCAATAGATCAAAATATAGCAAGCATCCTCATTCTTAAGTAAGCATAATCAAAGTAGCTCTAATCACTTATCATTTATTACACCTATAACTACTTCTTTTTATAAGCTTATGTCTTCACCTTTATCTCCACTACTCAAACAATTGCATATCATGAATACAAATCAAGAATTTCGCATGGGTTATAATAGTTTTCAAAGGGTAATTTATTTTAGAAAAGTGAGGTTACTAACCTCAAAGTGTTCATGCTTTGATCGAGCCAAAAACAACCCTATTTTTATGGCTATTTTACTATGTTTTTGGGTCTATTTATGCTTTAATTTGCTTTATTCTGGTGATATTTGTGTTTTTAGTCTTTATGAGATGAGAAATTGGAAATTGTTAATTTTCACTACTTTTGGAGCTATTTTGATGACTTTTTACACAGATATTAGCAAAGTAATTTTGAGTATAGATTTGGAGATGCGAAGTTCGTGTTTTGAAGATTTGAAGATCATTGAAGAATTATTTCAAGGAGCAAGAATTGAAGATTGGAGCTTATTTGCAAAGGATTGAAGCCAAGCCCAGAAGAAGCCCGAAAGTTAAGGATTTTTGGATAATTTATATGGGATTATATTCAGTCCATATAAGTCCATAATTGGAATTAAAATCCCAATTTATAGGCTTAATATCCAAGGGAATATCCAAATCCCGTAATTTCCCATAACTAGTCCTATTTGGAGTAGGAAATGGCGCAGTCTCGGTAGAAAGGCTATAACTTTCTGCTCAGATGTCCGTTTAAAGCCCATGAGTACTCGTTGGAAAGCTAACTCCGAGATCTACAACTTTCCTTTGAAGTTCGAAGCCCAATTCTGCTGTTTTCAAGCCCGAATCTGCCTGTGAAGTTTCTGCAGAAATCCAGAAAATTCCAGAATCCTACTATGACTTTGATTCTACTCTAGGATGACATCTAATCCAACTTGGAGTCTAAGTCAGCCCTAAAATCGCCCTATCTATGTTCATCCACTATAAATAGCCACCTTAGGTCTAGATTTTGTATGTAATTTTTATTCTCATAAGATATATTGTTTAGTTGAAGATTTGGAGGAGAAAAACCCTAGGAGCCGCCGCCCCCCTCTCTTCCTCATCCATAGATAAGTTCTCTTCTTCTTATTTGTGGATGCTCACTCAATTCATGAGTGAGTAATCCTTTTCTTTTCTCCAATGTAGAATTTAATTGATCTCTTGACTATTATCATGGTGAGATTTTGTGCTTATATATGAGAATTGTTTTGGGTATTTCTTAGATCTCTGTTTTAATCCTATGTTGCTTGTTTTGATGGGTTGGAGTCGACACTGCTTTGATAAATTAGGTTAACATTAGCTAGATTAGATCTAGAATTAGAACCTCAGATTTAATCATATGTAGCAATTGGATGAGAGTTAGACCTCCTTCCAAGAGAGATAAGAATCAACGACCGAGAAATTGCTTGTTGTGCTTGTTTATAAATTACTTGTACTTAATGCTTTATTCCTAAACACTCTTTAAGCCCTAGAACGGTAATTGATTGTTGAAAGAGTAAAAGGGGTAGATTAAGCCCTAGAACG
>AWWV01013789.1:0-27877 GCA_001974805.1 Corchorus capsularis | reverse complement strand
AAATAGAAGAAAATCCAAGGAGTAAGAAGTACCAAGCATCAAGCTTTAAACCATGCATAACCGGTTGTAGCTCGGTTAGTAGTCATGCATGGCAGGCTATAGCTTGGCCATGCCGCGCACCATGCTAAGCATGGCCGGCCATGGCTCGGCAATACCGCGCCATCTTCATGCCACTGCTCGGCTATTACCGAGACAGCTACCATGTGTGGCCGGTAATTGCTCGGCACTACCGAGCCATGCAGCACCAGCCGAGACTAACCCCAGCCACAGCCCGCACATTGCCTAGGCCATGACTCGGCTAGCACCGCACCAGGCAGAGGCAACACTAGCATGCCACAGCCGTTACAGCCAGGCCATGCCGCGCAGCACCAGCAGCAGCAGCTCGGATCCCGCGCGCACCTGTCCCGCGCCACTCCAGCCACCGCTCCGCCCTCGCCCGCGCTATACCAGGCCTTGTTCCGGCCAAGCTAGGTCCTTGCCATGCCAAGTCCAAGCCATGCTAGGAGAAATGCCGCGCCATCCACATGCAAGGTACATTAGGATTTTAATTTCCTATTTTAACTAGGAAATTGAGTTCCTAATGGCTTTCCTTTTCCAAATAGGTAATGTGTTCCTAAACAAGGTATGTTTTCTTACTTTTTACTCTAACTAAAACCTCTTAGACTTAGGACTTGATCACTATATAAAGGCACTCTATCCCTCCTCTTTATTCATCAAACACAAGAAGCAATATTGGGAGAGTAAAGTTTCGGCTAGAAGCAATGCCGATTGTGATGAGAATAAAGAAGGGGAAGAGAAGTTTTAGCTATGCCTTATTTTTAATTTTCCTTTATCTTAAGTCTTTATTTTTCCAGTTTCATTAATAAACTATCTAGTTTTATTTTCCTATCACTTTAATTTTTATTGTCTTTTTGAGCAATTCTTTTCATCAAAGCCGCCCAGGTATGTTTCATGAACCTTAACTTTTTATTTTTGTTAAGCTATTTCGCATGCTTTGATTTCTTGATTGCTTTTCCATTGAGGACAATGTGAATTTTAAGTGTGGGGGGGGGGGGGGGTGAATACTTGATAGGGTTATTATTTGATAATTGAGTCATATGATAGATTTGATTGTTGATGGATTGATCTTTTATTCCCTAATTTTTAAAAAATTTTCGAAAAAATTGATTTTTGAAGTACTAAAAATTAGATGATTTTTCAAACTATTTGATTTTTCATTCATATATTGAGTTATTTATTTGATTATGATTGATGAATGCTTAGAATTTTTAGTAATGCTTTATTCATTGATTGGTTTATAGCAAGAAGTTTTGATTTCTTAGAATTAGGTATAATTGAAGTTTGTGATATGATCTTATTATTCATTGCTTTTATGATTATCTATTTCTAGAACTTGTGTTGAATCTTGATTGAAGTTACAATTAAGAAAGCATGCTATGAATATGTCAAGAATAAGTGTGGGGGACTATCTATATAAAGGGTAATTAAAAATTATTTTCTAAAAGAAGTATTTTCATGCAAGAGGAGTAGAGATATCTTCTGCCTTAAAATTTAAAATTTTGAAAACTTCCATTGTTGTCACTCTTCTCTTTAAACAAAAGGAGTTAGTAACCCTTGGGAAGAGGATAAGAGGCATGGAATGGCAGAAACATTGTCCCTCTAAAGTGCTAGTAGCCTCAAAATAATAAAAATAAAGGGTGTTAGTAACCCCTAAACATGAACACTTCAGAGGTTAGTAACCTCAGTTTTCTAAAATCAATTACCCTTGAAAAACTATTATAACCCACATGAATCCTTTGATTTATTTATAATGTGTAATCTTTTGAGTAATGGAGAGATAGATGAAGATGTAAGCTTATAGGAAGAAGTAGTTATAAGAGTGAAGAATGGTGAGTGACTTGAGCTACTTTGATTATGGCTACTTAAGAATGATAATGCTTGTTGTTTATTGATCTTTAGATTAAGTATTGTTAATGTTCTTAGTTATTTTGATTTCATGATTAGATTGATTCCTTGATATATGTGTGAATTCAAGTTGATCTTTTGAAAATTGATTTTTAATTAACTTACATTGATTTTGCTAAGGGACTAGCAAAGTTCAAGTGTGGGGGAAAATATGATCGAGTCAAAAACAACTCTATTTTTATGGCTATTTTACTATGTTTTTGGGTCTATTTATGCTTTAATTTGCTTTATTCTGGTGATATTTGTGTTTTTAGTCTTTATGAGATGAGAAATTGGAAATTGTTAATTTGCACTACTTTTGGAGCTATTTTGATGACTTTTTACACAGATATTAGCAAAGTAATTTTGAGTATAGATTTGGAGATGTGAAGTTCGTGTTTTGAAGATTTGAAGATCATTGAAGAATTATTTCAAGGAGCAAGAATTGAAGATTGGAGCTTATTTGCAAAGGATTGAAGCCAAGCCCGGAAGTTAAGGATTTTTGGATAATTTATATGAGATTATATTCTGTCCATATAAGTCCATAATTGGAATTAAAATCCCAATTTATAGGCTTAATATCCAAGGGAATATCTAAATCCCGTAATTTCCCGTAACTAGTCCTATTTGGAGTAGGAAATGGCGCAGTCTCGGTAGAAAGGCCATAACTTTCTGCTCAGATGTTCGTTTTAAGCCCATGACTAATCGTTGGAAAGCTAACTCCGAGATCTACAACTTTCCTTTGAAGTCCGAAGCCCAATTCTGCTGGTTTCAAGCCCGAATCTGCCTGTGAAGTTTCTGCATAAATCCAGAAAATTCCAGAATCCTACTATGACTTGGATTCTACTCTAGGATGACATCTAATCCAACTTGGAGTCTAAGTCAGCCCTAAAACCTCCCTATCTATGTTCATCCACTATAAATAGCCACCTTAGGTCTATATTTTGTGTGTAATTTTTATTCTCATAAGATATATTGTTTAGTTGAAGATTTGGAGGAGAAAAACCCTAGGAGCCGCCGCCCCCCTCTCTTCCTCATCCATAGATAAGTTCTCTTCTTCTTATTTGTGGATGCTCACTCAATTCATGAGTGAGTAATCTTTATCTTTTCTCCAATGTAGAATTTAATTGATCTCTTGACTATTATCATGGTGAGATTTTGTGCTTATATATGAGAATTGTTTTGGGTATTTCTTAGATCTCTGTTTTAATCCTATGTTGCTTGTTTTGATGGGTTGGAGTCGACACTGCTTTGATAAATTAGGTTAACATTAGCTAGATTAGATCTAGAATTAGAACCTCAGATTTAATCATATGTAGCAATTGGATGAGAGTTAGACCTCCTTCCAAGAGAGATAAGAATCAACGACCGAGAAATTGTTTGTTGTGCTTGTTTATAAATTACTTATACTTAATGCTTTATTCCTAGACAATCTTTAAGCCCTAGAACGGTAATTGATTGTTGAAAGAGTAAAAGGGGTAGATTAAGCCCTACAACGGTAAATTTATCTAATTGAGGTAATTTAAGATTTAAATCACCAAGCTATCCAAGGTTTTCATAATTATTAGATATCAATGATCCATGTTATTTATGTCAAGAGGGAGATTAATTCTATGTTGGAGGGTTTTCTTTAATTGTTTTTCTCAATTCATTCTTTGCTTTTTAATTAATTGTTTTCTTTAATTTTCTTGATTGCTTTCTTAGTTAATTTTGTAGTTTGTTAGATTTAATTTTATTTTGTTTTAAGAAAAAGAATAATAACCAATTTCTCTGTGGGTTCGACCCCTACTTGCCCTAGCTATTCTTAGTTAGTAATTGTTGGGATATTTATTTTATGGTCATTGACGACACGATCATGCTTAGGGGTTACTAACGCCCTTTATTTTATTTTTGTGAGGTTACTAGCACTCTAGAGGGACAATACTTTGCCGATCCATGCCTCTTATCCTCTTCCCAAGGGTTACTAACTCCTTTTGTTTAAAGAGAAGAGTGACAACAATGGATTTTTTTTTTAAGGCAAAAGATATCTCTTCTCGTCTTGCATGAAAAACACTCTTGTTTTTAAGAAAAAGATTTTTTAAAACTACCCTTCTAATATAGATAGTCCCCCACACTAATTTTTGACATATTCATAAAATAGTTTCATAAGTGCAGTTTCAATAAACATTAAACACAAGTTCTAAAAATAGGCAATCATAGAAATAATCCATGGCAAGCAATTATCACAAACTTCAATTATACCTAATCTAAGAAATAAGATATCATACTATAAATCAATCAATAAATCAAACATTCTTAAAAATTCTAAGCAATCATCAATCAAAAATCAAATCAATAACTCAATACATGCATAAAAAATCAAAATTTTTCGAAAAATTTTCATAAAAAATTATACCAATTTTCTATGCAATTAGACTCACTCCCCCACACTTAAAAGATACATTGTCCCCAATGTATTAACAAGCGTGGAAAATCAAAGCAAAAATAAATATACATCTTTTAAATCCTAATTAACCTATATAACCTATATCTATATGAATCGCATATCAAAGAAAAATCAATCAAAATATTGCAGAAAAAGATACAGTTAAAGAAAGCTTCTCTATTTTCCAAGCATAAGCTCCAATTGGATCCAATGAGGATTTGGAATCGGCAAGGGGCATATTCTCCATTTAATTTCTCTTGCTTTGCAATTGTCCAAAACGTAAGCTCCTATTGCTCCTTTGGTATGAAAATCCTAAAAAAGAAAAGAAAAATAAAATAAAACAAAGAAAAATTAAAGGTTAGTAAAAATATTGGGTTGCCTCCCAATAAGCGCCTTTCTTTAAGGTCTTTGGCTAGATTGCCTTAATGAAGGTTATTCTTCAAGGGTGAAGGAATTTTGGGTGTAATCCTTCAACAGGTTCTCGATAACTCTACTTTCTTCAATGATTTTGATAATTTCAAGTTGAATTTTATCAAGACTTGAAAGAATCAAAGCAGCATGACTTCAATAGCTCCTTTCTTAACAAACTTAGAACTTATAACATAAAGATCTTCAATCTTGATTTCGGCAGGCACTTGTAAATTTTCTTTGGTGTAGCTCAGCTCTCCTTCTTCTTGTTGATGTGCGGCAAGGTTGGGATAAGGGTCTTGCAACTCTTTTCCACTCCTTAAAAAAAATTGCACTGACATTCTCTCTAGGAGGTACCTTTGGTTGTGATGGAATCCTTTGTTGACCTTTTGTCTTGAGATCACTCAAATCACTAGCTAATTGGCTAATTTGTTTTCTCATCATCTCCATAGCTTCTTTGATTTGTTGTAACTCAATGGCTTGTGAAGATTGAAAATTATGTCTTTGAAAAGTCGTTGACCTTCCTTGAAAATTACCTTGGTTCCCATATTGTTGACTTGGTTGTTCAGGTCTCCAATAAGGTTCAGGCTTCCTTTGATAAGCTCCTTGTAATCCCACGGCATTGACTCCTTGCTTGTTGTCTTCCAAAATCGCACAAACCCTAGGCACACTTGAAAAATTCGCATGGAACAAATCAGTGAGCAAAGCGATTTGCTGATTCGTTTCTTGAAGTTGTTGCTCCAATGAGGTGGAATAGGTAGAAAATTCTTTAATTCTTCTTATAGGGCCTTCTCTTGAATAGTCTTCTCGAGATCCAAATTGTTGAGTATTTGCAGCCATGTTTTCCACTAAAGACCAAGCTTCGGCGGGAGTTTTGTCGATGAAAGCTCCTCCACTTGCAGAATCGATGGAAGATCTGTCAAACGGTAGTAATCCTTCGTAGAAGTACTGGATCAGAAACTGTTTATTGATTTGATGATTGGGGCAGCTCGCACAAAGTGTTTTGAAACGTTCCCAATATTCATGCATTGTTTCTCCATAGTGTTGCTTAATTCCGCAAATCTCCTTCCTTATGCTTGATGCTTTGTGTGCAGGAAAGTACTTTTCCAAGAACAGCTTCTTAAGGCTCGTCCAAGATGTGATTGAACCAGTGGGTAGTAGGTACAACCAATCTTTTGCTCGGTCCATAAGAGTGAACGGAAAGGTTCTTAACATGAATTGATCTTCAGGAATACCTTGAATTCTTGTAGATGAACAGGCAATCTGAAAATCAGTTAAATGTCGGTGAGGATCTTCTCCAGGCAAACCGTGAAATTTGGGTAAAATCTGAATAAATCCAGATTTTATCTCAAAGTTTCCAGTTGTATCTGGGTATCGAATGGCTAAGCGTTTGGCATTGAAGTTTAATGCAGCTAAGTCTCTCAGAGTTTTGGGTTGTTCTTCTTCAGCCATGTCTTCTGACGATGTTGAAACAGTAGATTTAGGAGAATTATGCTGAGAAATTGAATCGGATGCTTCTTCTTCTGAAATAGTGTTCTTTCAGGCTCAGGATTGAATTCTAAACCTTCAATACTACTACTTCTTGTCTTTGGCATGCAACTTCCTAGAAAATTCAAACAAAACTAAAAAAGAAAAAATTAGCAGTAACAGTTCTTAAATAAAATAAAAAGCAGAAACAGAAAATAAAAATATTTTTTTTATTAATGAAAAAACGGAAAAGAAAACTTTTTTTTTCAAAAAAATCGGAAATCCTAATTTTTTTTTAAACGCAAAAATCTTTTTTTTTTTTAGAAAATTGGAAAAAGGAAAACTTTTTTTATAGAAAAAATGGAAAAAACAAAAACAAAAACTAATTCTTGGATCTAATCTCTCTTTACTTTCTCTCAATTCAATTCCCTTCCCCGGCAACGGCGCCAAAATTTATGGCGTATCGTGCAGGGACCGTAAAAATAATCCCCACAATAACTAACTACAATAGCTAGGGCAAGTAGGGGTCGAATCCCACAGAGAAGGTTTATGTGATGAATGATACAAAGAAAGAAAGATCTTTTCCAAAAATCGATTAGAAAACAGGGGATTGTGAAAATCAATTATAAAGGAAGCAATTAAACTAAAAATAAAGCAAAGCAAATTAAATCTAAATCTAAATCTAAATCTAAATCTAAAGCAAAATATTAAAGCAAACAATAATTATAAAGCATACTTCTTCTCCAGTGGTATGATTCAATCAAATTAACTATGGATCCTCAATTTAAAAGGTGAATTAAGCATCTTATTCTTGACTGACAACTGATATAGGTTTCCCAACATGTATTTTAGATAAGAGGCCGATTAAAGCTGCAGTTATCCCTTTTTTCCTTCAGCAATCGATTACTTTCTTAGGGCTTAAAGATCACTTAAGAACAAAGCATTAAGATTAATTAATTTACACACATGCCTACAAAGTAGAACCATACGAAGAGAAATTTCTCGCCCTCCGATAGACAAATACCCATTAAGCAGCGATTAAACAAACCTAATTTGCTACATACAATCAAACTTCAGTGATTAATTCTAAGCTTGATCTAGCCATAGATCTTCCTCTTACATCGTCAGTGGCCACATAACTCAAATAAGATTCAGAATCATAAAATTATTCTAGGGTTTTGACTACTATCATCAAGAACTTAACACAAAATTATAAGTATAGAAATCTCACCATAATCAATTGATTGAATTCACCAAAGGATCAGAAGTATTAAGGATTTAGCTACTCATGGACTTAGGAAAATCCATGAGAGGCATAAGAATACTTACAGAACTAGGGAGGAACGATTTCTCCCCCTTGAATACCTAGGGACGTCGCACCCCTCTATGGCTAGAGAGGGTGTCGACTTCTCCCTCTTCTAAAACTAGAGAAAAACCTAAAACTAAAGAAAGGTAGAAAAAGAGAATTATCTAAAATTTGTGATGTGTAGAATTGTGTGATTTGTGATACAGGAGGTGGCTCTTTATAGTGGAGGAATAGGGTAGGACGGTTTAGCCATGACTTGGTCTCCAAGTTGGATTAGGTGTCATCCTATAGTAGAATCCAAGTCAGAATAGGATCCTGGAATTTTCTGGAATCTGGCAGGAACTTCGACGTCGATTTCGGGCTTGAAGATGGCAGATCTGGGCTTTGCACTTCAAAAGAAAGTTGTAGAGCTCGGAGTTAGCTTTCCAACGGCTACTCATGGGCTTAAAACGGATATCTGAGCAGAAAGTTATGGCCTTTCTACGAAGACTGTGCTGAAACCGGGCTTATATCGCAAATATGCGGGATTATTGCGGGATTTGGATATTCTTTTGGATATTAGGCCTACAAATTGGGATTTTAACTCCAATTATAGGTTTATATGGTCTGAGTATATTCCCATATAATTAATCCAAAAATCCTCAACTTCAGGGCTTCTTCTAGGCTTCAATCCTTTGCAAATAAGCTCCAAATCTTCAATTCTACTTCTTGAATTAATTCTTCAATTGTCTTCAAATCTTCAAAATATCTTCAATCACGAACTTCGCATCTTCAAATCTTCATTCCAAATGACTTAATCCATAGTTGAGTAAAAAATCTCCAAAATAGCTCCAAAAAGAGTGAAAAATAATAAGTTTTCACTTTTCTTGTCTTCAAGACCTAAAAACACAAATACTAACAAAATAGGGTAAAAACATATATAAAAATAGCAAAAAGTATAGAAAAATAGCTATAAAAACATGCATAATTTGAGCTCAATCATCGCACCATAGCTTAAAAAAAATCAAAAATTCAGAAACTTAAAAAAATGATTGTGGATTCGTCTTAACTCCGTTTGCTTTGAAATTTCAGATTTGAGTTCCTTATAACTAGTAGTTATATCAAAAAATAAATAAAAAAAAAATTTCGACCAGAAACTTGTGAATTTTGTTCTGGATTCGTTTGAGGTCGGCAAGCTTTGAAATTTGAGCTATAGACTTCTTTTAGTGTGATCTTTCTAGGGAAAAATACTGAAAAAAATAAAAATAAAATGTGGTGTTATCGACTTTTTGGAGAAACAAGGGTTTTTGTTTTGGGAATTAGGGTTCTTATCTTGTGCAATTGATTCAATTGGTTGCAATTAACCCTAATTGATTGTTTGTTTGAAGTTCTTGGGTTACTTTTGCTGTGAATTGGGATTTAATTTGAAGAATTTCAAGTTGAAAACCCTATTGGAGACAAGTGGTACGAAATTGGATCTAAGTGGTACTAGGGTTTCTAATCGATTTAATTGGTTGATTTGTGTTGTTTGATTGAGTTTTTGTGCAGCAAGTTTGGAAGAGGAAGTCGACATAAGAAACCTGCATAAGTGGTTTGGTTTGGATTGAGATCACTTTCCTTTGATTCACAAAAATTTTGTACTAATTGTTTGTTCCTCAAGTAGGTCACGAGAAGAAAGGAGTTCTCTAACGAGTTGCTCTTATTAGGCCTATTGAAGCTAGTAAAAGGCATAATCTTGTGAGATCATTAAGAGAGTAGTGGACCGCCAATCTATAGGTTGAGTGCAAACACGAGAGCACAAAGGTATACACATACTCACTTGTGAGGATTTTTACTACTAATCTTTGTTCTTTGTGTAGGTATAATGGAAGATAGACAAGAGGAGCAAAATCCATAGGTAAACACGGCTGCCATGTTATAGCAAATACTTCAACAACTTGACACCTTGTCTACTAGACTGGATGCTATAGAAACTCGAAATCAACCTCCTCAACAAGGAGCCAATGCCGCAAACAACAATGAACGAGTTCAACCTCCACCACCAAGACAAGTTGTTCCTAGATTGGATCCTATGGAGAGATTGAGGCAACAAGAGCTTGGGGGTCAAGCTTATAATGAGAATTTGCGGCCTAGGAGGGGAGTTGAAAGGGAGGAGCCTAAAGACAACATCAAGTACAAAATCCCTAAATTTAATGGGAGAGGGTCACCGGCGGATTACTTGGAGTGGGAGTCAAAATTGGACATGTACTTTGATTATCACCCCTATGCCGAATCTAAGAAGGTGCAAATTGCTATCCTTGAGTTTGCGGAGAATGCTTTGAATTGGTGGAATCAATTGGTGCAATCAAGGAGAAGAAATTTGGAGAGACCTATTGAAACTTGGTTGGAATTGAAGACTCTCATGAGGAAGAGATTTGTTCCAAGCTTTTATGTCAATTCTCTTTATCAAAGCTTGCAATCTTTGAGGCAAGGATCAAAGAGTGTTGATGAGTACTACTTGGAGATGATGTTGTTGATATCTAGCGCCGAAGTTGATGAAGCTCCACAAGCCACCATGGCTAGGTTTTTGGCGGGGCTAAATAGAGAAATTCATGACATAGTGGAGATGCAACAACACTATGATGTTGAGGAATTGCTTCAACATGCTTTGAAGGCCGATAGTCAAGTTAAAAGGAATGGCGCTAAGAAAAGATTTTCATCATCATCAAGCTCATGGAAAACTCCAATTAAGAAAGATGAGAAAACTTTCAACAAGGAGAAGGAGGTGGCGCAAAAAGGGGGTAAGCCCTAAACCGATTCTAAGTCTTCATCAAGTTCTTCTTCTAAGGCTCATGTTAAGTGCTTTAAGTGTCAAGGATTTGGACACTATGCTAAGGATTGCGTTAAGAAGAAGGTTATGTATCATAATGAGCATGATGAAATTGTGAGTGAAGATGAAGAATTTGCTCTAGGAACTAGTGGTGATGGAGATGATGAGGGGGATTTGCGCATGATGACGATAATGCTACACCCACACTCTTAAATTTAGTTGCAAGAAGAACTTTAAGCGCATATGTTAAAGGAGATGTGCACAATCAATGGGAGAATTTGTTTCATACTAGGATGCACGCTTGTGGAAAGCCTAGTAGTGTGATCATTGATGGAGGAAGTTGTACAAACATAGCTAGTGTGTACTTAGTGAAGGAGTTGTCTTTGCCCACTATCAAACACCCTAAGCCTTATAGTTTAGGTTGGTTCAATGATAGGGAGGAGATTAAGGTTAACAAACAAGTTTTAGTTTCTCTTTCTTTGGGCAGGTACAAAGATGAGGTGCTATGTGATGTTCTTCCAATGCAAGCATGCCATGTCTTACTTGGTCGGCCATGGCAATATGACAACAAGGTCCATCATGATGGTGAGACAAATAAGTATTCTTTTGTTTATGGTAAGCATCCTATTACTTTGATTCCTTTATCACCTCAAGAAGCTTTAAAAGATCAATTAAAATTGAAAGAGGATTTTGTTAGAATGGAATCTGAATTTAGGGTTAAAGAAAAGGCTAAGCATGCTAATTCTAATGTCAATTGTGATGAGAATATGGCTGTTTTGATTGATAAGCATGCTAGTTCTAGGAAAGTTGTTAAAGAGTGTATGTTAGCTACTAAGAGTGAGATTAAAGAAGCTTTGAGTGATAATTCTGTTTTGATCTTACTTTTGCTTAAAAATACACTTGTTGCTACTAACAACTTGGAAAGAGAACTTCCAAGCAACATTGTTTCTCTTTTGAGTGATTATGTAGATGTGTTTCCTGAGGAAATTCCTAGTGGTTTACCACCAATCAGGGGGATTGAACATCAAATTGACTTCCTCCCTGGGGCGCAAATACCTAATAAGCCAGCTTATAGGACAAATCCTGAAGAAACAAAGAAGTTGGAGAAGCAAGTTGGAGAGCTACTTCAAAAAGGTTTTGTGCGTGAAAGCCTTTCTCCATGTGCAGTTCCTGTTTTGCTTGTTCCTAAGAAGGATGGAACTTGGAGAATGTGTGTTGATTATAGGGCAATAAACAACATAACGGTAAAGTATCGTCACCTTATTCCTAGATTAGATGATATGTTAGATGAATTGCATGGTGCTTGTTTATTTTCAAAGATTGATCTTAAGAGTGGATATCATCAAATTCGCATGAAAGAGGGTGATGAATGGAAAACTGCATTTAAAACTAAGCTAGGGTTGTATGAATGGTTAGTTATGCCTTTTGGATTGACTAATACACCTAGTACTTTCATTAGGTTAATGAATCATGTTTTGAGAGCTTATATTGGCAAGTTTGTTGTTGTTTATTTTGATGATATACTTGTGTATAGCCGAAACCTAGAGGATCATATTGAGCACTTGCGTTGTGTGTTAGATGTACTTGGAGTTGAGAAATTATATGTTAACCTTAAGAAGTGCACCTTTTGCACAAACAAGCTTGTTTTTCTTGGTTTTGTGGTGTCATCGCGAGATATTGAAGTTGATGAGGAGAAGATCAAAGCAATCAAAGATTGGGCAATTCCCACCAACGTTGGTCAAGTGAGGTCTTTCCATGGCTTAGCCGGATTCTATAGGAGGTTTGTTAAGGACTTTAGCACCTTAGCCGCCTGCAAGGTGGGAAGCCCGTAGCCTATTTTAGTGAGAAATTGAATGAGGCTGCATTGAACTATCCAACCTATGACAAAGAGTTGTATGCTCTTGTGTAGAGCTGGCAAAAGCTGACCCGACTGCGGGTACCCAACACGACCGCCCGAAACCAAACCCAACCCAACCCAATTTGACCAAAAAAGTCAACAAACCCAACCCGTCCAACCCGAAACCGAAACTGACCCAACCCAAAAATGACCCGAATTTTTGGGTACCCGAACCCAAAATTATCCGAATCCAAATGACCCGAACCCGAAATGACCCAAACCCAAAATGACCCAAACCCGATCAACCCGACAGATTAACCCGAAATGACCCGAATTAAAATTAATTATATTTAAATTGTAAAAACTAAAACTTGTAAAATAATTAGCAACCATTGTATATTTGATAGTTTTAATCCAATTTAGTAATCTCAATCTCATGATATTTATTGTTAATTTTTTTAGTATTTGATTTTTTTTTTTAACGGCAATCAAATTATTATTGATGAAAGCAAAAGCTACATAACAAATAATGATTATTATTCCATTAATTGAAAGTTCAAAGTTCAAAGTTGAAACTATACCATTAATATTGATTATTACAAATAATAGAAATTATTTTATATTTTCTAATTATTTAAATATTTATACTTTTTATAATATAGTTCATATAAAAAATCAATGCCAATGAATATTTCAATTAATACAATATATTTATAAGTTATATAAGTTTGAAGAGGTAAATAAAATGGATTATAAGTTATAATATAAATAAAATGGATTAAATTATATTGTGCTATTGTGCATAGTAGTTCTCAATGTGTAATGCAATTCAATCCCCAAATATTCTCACATTTGTTCAAATTAGGGTCTGATAGATTTTAATTTGTTTGATTTAAAAGCTTGCATTTTCATAATTTGTTTAATTTAATGTTTAATTAGTTTTAATTTGAAATAATTTATAATTAATTTTCATTAATTAGTTTAAATTAGTGTTAAAACATATGCATTACATATTTAATTTAAAATTTAAATGTTGCGGTTGATTTAGTTTAAATATTTAATTTATATATTAGTCAAGGATCATTGGATCAAGTTATTGTTCAATTTTGATTCTTATATAATATATGTACACTATATATATTTGTTTTTTTTAAATAATAAATATTATTAATAATAAGGTAAAAGATTACAACCAAGCAATCAAGTTTGATGTTCTAGAGACACCAAGCTTGGCCAAGGAATCAGCAAAAAGGTTTGCCTCCCTAAAGACATGAACAAAAGAGACATTGTCTAAAATAGAAATCAGATTTGAAAGTCTATTATATTATATATATAGTATAAATCAGAGACATATGGCCTAATATATATATATATATATTATATTTGTACTAATTAATTAAGCTTAAATCTCTGAGATTGGAATTATCAGTTATATTAATGAAATTTCTTATAACTATTTTATAAAAAATGTTATAACTACAAACAGAAAAGAATTTTTATTAATCTCAAATTATAAGAATAGAAATAAAAATTAAAAAAACGCAAACTTGAAAGACTCGAATTAAATTTGAAACCCGAAATGACTTGACTATTCAACTCGAAAAAAATGAATTGTAACAACCCGAACCCGAAAACCCGAGGTTCAAACCCGAAATTATCCGAACCGTATGACCCGAAACCGAAAACGACCCAATCCAGAATTGACCCGAACCCAAATGACCCGACATTTGATCGACCCGAACCCAACCCAACCCGAAACCGAAAATTACCCGAACCTGTATGACCCGAAAATTTCTTAACCCGAAACTGACCCAACCCAAAAAACCAAACCAAAACCCAACCCGACCCGCCCATCTGCCTGTTCTACTCTTGTGAGAGCATTACAAACATGGCAACACTACCTTTGGCCTAAAGAGTTTGTGATCCACACCGATCATGAAAGCTTGAAGTATTTGAGAGGCCAACAAAAGTTGAACAAACGACATGCTAAGTGGAGTGAGTTCATTGAGAGTTTTCCTTATGTGGTGCGCTACAAACAAGGTAAGGAGAATCTTGTAGCTGATGCTTTATCAAGGAGGTATGTCTTACTTTCCATGCTTGATTCTAAGTTTCTTGGATTTGAGTTTATTAAGGAATTGTATGTTAGTGATGTTTACTTTGGTGAAATCTTTAAAGCATGTGAAAATTCTGGATTTGGAAAGTACTATAAGCATGATGGATTTTTGTTTAAAGAATCTAGATTGTGTGTGCCTTCTTGCTCTTTGCGCATTGTGCTTGTGTGGGAATCGCATGAATGGGGTTTAATGGGTCACTTTGGTGTTGATAGAACATATGAGTTATTACATGAACACTTTTTTTTGCCTAAGATGCGGCATGATGTAGCAAAGTATGTTGCTAGTTGCATTGTTTGTTTGCAAGCTAAATCTACATCTAAGCCTCATGGATTGTATACTCCTTTGCCTATTCCTCATGAACCATGGACTCATATTAGCATGGATTTTGTGTTAGGTTTACCTCGTTCTAAGAGAGGTAAAGATTCTATCTTTGTGGTTGTTGATAGGTTTTCTAAGATGGCACACTTCATTGCATGCACTAAAACGGATGATGTCATTAATGTAGCTAATTTGTTCTTTAAAGAAATTGTTAGACTACATGGAATGCCTAGAACGATTGTGAGTGATAGAGATGCTAAGTTCTTAAGTTACTTTTGGAGAACTTTATGGGCTAAGTTAGGAACTAAGTTGTTATTTTCAACTACTTGTCATCCTCAAACTGATGGCCAAACTGAAGTAGTTAATAGGACTTTGTCAACCTTGCTTAGGGCATTAATTAAGAAGAACTTAAGAACTTGGGAGGACTGTCTACCTCATGTTGAGTTTGCATACAATAGAAGCATACATATACTACTGGATATTCACCTTTTGAAACTGTGTATGGCTTTAATCCTTTAACCCCATTGGATTTGTTGAGTTTACCTTTGAATGTGCAAGTCGACATGGATGGTGAAAGAAAGGCCGACTTTGTGAAGGATCTTCATGCTAAGGTTAGAGCTCAAATTGAGAAGAAAACACAACACTACATGAAGAATGCTAACAAAAGGCGCAAGGAGATCATCTTTGAACCTGGAGATTGGATTTGGTTGCATCTAAGGAAGGAGAGGTTCCCTGAAAAGAGAAAGTCTAAGCTCTTACCTCGTGGAGATGGTCCATTCCAAGTCTTGGAGAGGATCAATAACAATGCCTAAAAGCTAGATCTTCATAGTGAATATGGCAATGTAAGTGCTACTTTTAATGTTTCAGAGTTATCCTTGTTTGATAGTGATGCAGATTTGAGGACAAATCCTTTTCAAGGGAGAGGGGATGATGTGTTAAGGGCTTATCATGGACATGAACAACACAATGGAGATCATGGAAGGGATGATCAAGGGTTGCAAGGAAGCTTGGAGGAGCAAGGAAGAGATGGAATCGCACCAAAGATGCTATTAGGTGATGGAATCGCACCAAAGATGCCATATGATCCTATGAAGATGCCTTTAGGTCCGATGACTAGAGCAAGGGCTAAGAAGTTCAAAGATGCTTTAACAAGTCTTGTTCGACATCATCTTGAAGGCTTGAAGACCATTGAAGATCAATTGAAGAGCATTGAAGACAATAAGCCAAGGAATATTCCCATCGATGCCAAGCTATGCACCTTGCTTAAAATCGTTGAACCCTAATTCTTTCATTGTGTAATTCGGCCATATGGGCCTTAATTCTATCTTAGATTAGTTAATTATGTAGTCTAGACCTTGTTTAGGGTTGGGCCTTGTCTAATTAAGTCCAATCCTTATCTATTTTTCCTATTTGTTGTATTTTAGGATAGTTTCTAGAATAATCTAAGTTAAACCGCCCTTGCCCCTTGCATTGAATGCTAGGTCGGTTTTGAGGGGGTTTTGGAGTAGGATTTGCGTTATCTTGTGCCTATATAAGGGTACCAATATCTCTTGTAAACATAAGTTGATTTGATTAATAAAGTTGAGGTTTTATTCCCAATTGATTATCTTAGCTTCATTGTTCTAGTTTGAGCAAACTTAGGGTTCTTCAATCTTGTAGAGTCCTAGCAAACAATTAGGTCTCGTGAGCTTAATTGTTTGTGAATCTTGTGATCTTAGGTGTTCAATTGCAGGTCAAATTGAAGACTTAAGGCCGACGAAAGAGGAGGAATAACCTTCTGAAGGTCATCGACATACACATCTAGAACTTGAAGAAGTTCAAATCGACTTTGATAGATTTTCAAGGATAGATTTGAATCTAATACAACTAGATTCGTATCAGTTTATCTTGAGTTGAGTCGATTAAGGTAATGAGTTTTACCTATTTCGAGCCCAAGACCATTTTCAGTTGCCTTCAACAAGACAACAACCGATCATTCCCAGTTCTATTCCTATCGTGATCTCTCTGAAAGAAGTGAAGATGGAGCAAACAAAGCAAAGCCCTTTTAGCTTCAAAACCCAGAATTTTTTTTTCTCAATTATTAATGTCTTTCGTGTATAGATAACTTTTGTCTCTCATGGCACTCCAGGAATCTAGCTTTTGTTACTTTTGTAAGTTCAAGTCTCTCCTGTTACGTGAAGTTTTAATTGCTTTTGATTTCTTGAAATTTGAACAAATGGGCAATTTTCATCTTTAATTAACCAATTATTTTGTAACTCTTATCAATCGAGGAATTACCGAAAATCGGATTGGCATTGGTGGGAAGTGGGAACATGGAATAATGACAACGATGGAATTTCTTTTTCTTTTTTTTTTCTTTTAGTTAAAATTATTGATTTTCATTGATTTTTCTTAAATTTAAAAAGAGTAAAATAGGTAAAACATATAAAACTCATTACACTTAGAGGGAAATATGTTTAACCTTACACTAACCCCAGACAAATGATAGCTCATTACACTTTTGGGTTAATTTTAACTTACCATTACACCTAAAAATAATTCCCCCTTCTATATAATCCCTTAACAAAATCTCAATCAAAAGAATTGCATAAGAAACCCCAACCCCAAAAAATACTAGTAGTACTAAACAACTGTTTGGGCTTCTGGAAGGAAAAACACTGTTTGGGCCATGAAAACTTAGTAACTTCGGCCTAAATATTTGTCGACCCAAAATTTTTATCCAAGACACCTTTGTAAGATGAGTATTTGCCCTTCGGAAAATGCCAAAACCTAATAGGGAGCAAAATTCAAATCCGAAAGCAACACTTGAGAAGAAGGAAAAAAGAAATCAAAGAGTGAGTATTTCAATATTCCTTCACATCTGCAAGCTCATCAATTTCTCAAGAGTTGAAGACCGAAGACTATTACTAAAAGGTAGGCTGAAACTGATGCAATCATGCAAGTCTCAAATGTCAGCAAATTATCATATGGTTCCCATTCTTCTTTTTCTTATTATTATTTCTACTTTACTTTGGGTGCAGAATCTGCAGATCCTTAGGGCCATATTTTTTTTTCTCAAACCACATTTGGAGTAGTATTCATCTCAATTGGTTAAAAGGATAAAGCTTAGAAGCCTTGTCAGTTTGAGAGTCAAAAGGCAAAAATAGAGTATTCCTCTTGGAGGAATGGTTCACAGAAGCATATTATTATGATATAAAATATATACACATAACAGAATAGTCATTTCAGAAACGCAATTGAGCCATTTTAACATTTCATCCTTTGATGCAATTAGCCCCCTCCTCATCAAAATTGCTGAGATTGTTCAGGCCTAATTAGGATTCACAACTAAAGGGCAGAGTCTTAGAGACACATAATTTGCTGCATGACCTGTGAAAATATCTTGTATGTCAACGTGCATACATAGTGGAATATGATTAGATTCCCAATTGTCCTAGTACAAGGATGACAACTTTATTACTTTTATTTCATGTAGGCTGTAGCACCTAATAAGGAGATTATTATCAGCCCATGAAACTTCATTATTGATTTATTTCATTGCTGAGAAGTCAAAAAAAAAAAAAAAAAAGGGAAGAAAAACAGGGAAGATTTTCTAGAAACCAAGGCCCATGTTTTCCACTTGTTTTGGCATTAGAGTTAGAGTTACGGGGAGTCAAGGATGTCTGCGTTTGAATACCCACATATACATCATCTCCAATTCCCAGCACCATTTATAAGAGAGCCTGATCAATACAAGGAAGGAAAGCCACAATTTTGCAAGTCATGAACATGTTATACATTCTTCTTCTTTCATTGTATTTAAGCAGTTGCAGGGGTGATGATCCTTTAGGGAATTTCTGCAATGAAAACACCAACATAAACAGCACTAGCCAGGTCTCTTTAAACATTGATCGATTGCTAGCTGAAGTGGTCTCTAAAACTTCCTTAACCGGTTATATTGCTACTTCCTCCGGTAAAGGCCCTGACAAAGTCTATGGTCTTGCTCAATGCAGGGGAGATGTTAGCAGTAAAGATTGTTCAACTTGCATACAAGATGCAGCGAAGCAAATTCGCCAAAGCTGTCCGAATCAAGCAGATGCAAGGATTTGGTACGACTACTGCTTTCTACGGTATAGCACAGAGAATTTTATAGGAGAGGTTGACACATCAAATGGTATACTCTATGGTAATGTTGCAAATGTCACGGATCCTAAGAGTTTTAAGAAAGAACTTGGAGCTCTGATGGATAATATTAGATCAGAGGCTGTCATGCCTAATACACAAGGGCTTGGGAAAGGTAAGATCAAATTGTCACCATTTGTGACCCTTTATGCATTGGTGCAGTGTACAAGGGACCTATCTAAGATCAATTGTGCTCAATGCCTGGCAATTGCTGTTGAAAATTTCGAAAACTTTTGTGACAGCAGGAAGGTATGCCGGGCCCTCTACAGTAGTTGTTATGTCCGGTATGAGCTTTATCCATTTTTCTTCCCACTTGATTCAAATAATGGCACCTCAGTTGGCAAAACAGTGAGGATATTTCGTCCATAGATCTTTAAACCCTATGTATGGCGCTATGCGAAAATCAGTTCGTTCAAAGTATGTGCAAGTTGTATGGTATTTTCATTCAATAAAGCTCCTCAGTGTGCATAGCATAAAGTTGTGTACTTGGTGGTAGGAATAAGAATGATCTCTAGCAATAAGATTAAGATGTTCATCTTATATGTTACATTTTATATATTCGTTTACATTTGATTTCTATTGTACAATGAGACAATCACCATTCTGATCTGCATACGATCAATACAAGCTTTATAACCATATATTAAACCAGCAAACCACTGCTGAAATGCTTGTTACCATGTTTACTATGTGGGAAAACTTAATGATTTTTAGGTTTTTTATGCACTTTTCATACCAATCAAGTCCATTATTAATTATTGTTATCTATTTATGTTGTAAACTGATTTGTTTGAGGATAGAAGCATCCAATTGTAGAGAGAATAGTTACTTAACCGGAGGTATGTTGATCCACTTTTGCATTTATTTTATTAAAACATGTTTGCATATTTTTCCTATGAGAAAATAGGTTTGACATGTTTATAGTCTAACAATGATCTGCTGCATAAGCTGTGAAAATATCTTCTATGTCATCATAGTGAAATATGATTAGATTCCCAACCATGCAATTTTTATTAGCCCATGAATGATGACACTTCATTATTTAATGGCTGAAAGCAAAAATCAATGCTGACCATTATTGAGCAATGGCCATTGTTAATTAGGCAATTCCACTGGAGTAAAGATAAACTGGGACATAATAGAAAGTAGAAACCATGGCCCATATGTCTTCCACTTGTTTTAGTGGCAGATGTCTGAACACATATATATAATCTCCATAGCTCCATTTAATTAAAAAGCACAGAACACAAGGAAAGCAATCATGAATATATTATACATTCTTCTTCTTCTTTCAATGTTTCTAAGCAGTTGCACGGCTGCTGATGAATTAGGTGATTATTGCGATGATGACACCAACACAAATAGCAGTAGCCAGATATCTATAAACATTGATCGATTGTTAGCTGAAGTGGTCTCTAAAACTTCCTTAACTGGTTATATTGCTACTTCCTCTGGTAGAGGCCCCAACAAAGTCTATGGTCTTGCTCAATGCAGGGGAGATGTTAGCAGTAAAGACTGTTCGAGTTGCATACGTGATGCAGCAAAGCAAAGCCGCCTAAGCTGTCCAATTCACACTGATGCAAGGATTTGGTACGACTATTGCTTTCGACGGTATAGCAAACAGAATTTTATTGGAGACGTTGACACATTAAGTGGTCTTCTATTTGCTGTAAGACCAAATTGTCGCCATTTGTGACCCTTTATGCATTGGTGCAGTGCACAAGGGACCTATCTAAGATAGATTGTGCTCAATGCCTGACAATTGCTGTAGAAAAATTCGAAACTTCTTGTGACAGCAGGAAGGGATGTCGGGTCCTATACAATAGTTGTTATGTCCGGTATGAGCTTTATCCATTTTTCTTCCCACTTGATTCAAATAATGGCACATCAGTTGGCAAAACAGTGAGGATAGTTCTTCCATAGATTTTGAGATCCTATAGCGCAATGCGAATTTTCATTTTGTTCAAAGGATTTGCAAGCTGTATGATAGTTTCTTTTCATTTTCAATAAGTTCCTCTGTTGCCCAACCTTGTGTACTTTGGTGGTATAAACAAGAATGATCTCTAGCTATAAGATCAATATATTTCTGTTATGTTACATTTCATATATGTGGTTACATCACTTTCTCTATACAAGCAAGTTCATACTGGAAATCTCTAGTTTTTGAACTTAGTTGTTGGCCTTGCCATGACTCCGGGGAAATGGAATTGCATCTCTGACATCAGTGAGGCCAGTGGCAAGGAGAACTATCAGGTCGAACTCTAGGCTGAAACCAGAGTGCTTGACTGTTCCGTGCCTCCTTAGATCCATATACCATTCATAGTCATCTTTTGACAAGTCAAATTCCTTGATCCTGAAACCAGGAAATCCAAAAGAGACAATGAATCCAACATTCCCCAACGTATGTATTAGGACTGCAAACTAAGATTGGTACAATTAGATAATAGTACAGGTATGGGCGTATGGCATTACCTTGTATTTAGCATGTCAATGCGCTCTTCATTTTGGCTGCCCTTAATCACTGTTCCGATCTGCACACAATCAATATACAAGCTGTATAACCATTTTAAACAGCAAACCTTTTTTGGTGCCAGAGGACATTTGTTTTTAATATGTTATTCACCTCTTAAGACTAAGGTAAACTTACCTTGGGTATAACCATCTCAAATGCTGCAACTGTTATTCCATCATCATTCAAGCGTACATAAAATGGCTTTACTGCTTTTGGATAATCACGAATAATTATAGGCCTCTTATAGTGCTCATCAGCCAAGTAGCTGCCATCGAGTAAATCGATAGTGAGAACTACTAATAGAAAAGTAGTCATGTACTCACATCCTATTCTTCTCGGTTATAGGGAAAATATACATACCTTAGATGTTCAGCTGTTAAAGGCACACCCCATTGGAGTTGTGTTTCAAAGGCCTTATCTGTGACCTGGTATTGAAGAATGGAAAACATTTTTCAGCATGTAGTAAAAGATATGGTTGATTTGTTTGGCTAGGCTAATCTTGAGGAAGGGTACATTCATTCGATTTACCTTTCTTAAAATTTCCACCGCCTCTCTATATGATATCTTTTCATAAGAGCTTGTTATCAGATATTCAAGACGATGAGTAAGATTCCTGTCAATTCTTTTTGAGACAAACTTCATGTCTTCTGAACAGTTATCCAATACCCATCTGCAGAGAAATTTGAAACTGTCCTCTGCACAATTCATGGCATCCTGTAAACTCCAATCAAAGTGAAATATCATTCACATATTAGAGACAATATATTCAACTACGATATGTAAAACATGGAAATCACCAAATAACAAGTTTTCCCATGAAACATGTGCAAAGGTATTAGGCATAGTACAAATACAGAATAACTTCAAGTACCTAAGCACCAGGAGGAAGTGTAATTGTCATTGAAAATGAAAATGAAATATGTATCTAAGGTGATCATGGAATTGCATAAAATGCAATATCTTACCTCTAATTCTGAAAAAGCCATTTCCACCTCAACAGTCCACATTTCAGCCACATGTTTTGGGCACACTGTTTTATCGGCTCGAAATCTGGGTCCAAATGAGTAAACATGTCCAAGAGCACATGCATAGCTCTCCAGGTGAAGGCGGCCAGAAACAGTCAAATAAGTCTGGCGACCAAACAAATCTTCATTGAAGTTCACTACATCAGGCTTCACTGCGGTTTTTGGTTTGGATTTTTCTCTTGCTTCAAGCTGCTTTGCTAATTCATTCGTTTTCCGAAGATCCTGAAGAGCAGCAACAAGTGCTTCTCTATTGCTGTCACTTCTCTTAAGTTGTTCAACTAGGCTACTTTTCTCCTTTATAGCAGCCTTAACAGTTTCAAGGCTAACAGCATCAGCATCAGTGACACCGATTGTCTCCTCTTTCTTGCTTGGTTTTCCTAAAAGGGTAGTAACCTGAAACCTTTCACTGAACCCTTCAGAGTCTGTAGTGGTGATGATTGGCACTTGGACATGTAAAAAGCCATGCTTCTGGAAAAATGTATGGGTTGCAAAATCTAGAGCACTGCGAATTCGAGTAACAGATGCCACCTGCAATGTAAAACATAGTACTTAAAAGAGTACATTAGATTCAAATTGAAGGTATTTTTTCAAAAAAAGTAGCAATGGATGCAGAAATTACCGTAGTTGTTCTAGGACGAATATGGGAATAATCTCTTAAAGAATCAAGGGGCAATCTTTTCCTAGACAGAGGATACTTATCCTGCTCTACCGTCCCGACATGAAGAATTTTCTCTACTTTAAGCTCGATTGTGGTTTGTTTTCCCTGTGCTGATGGTTTCTCCAAAACACCTTGGGCTAAAATACATGTTCCGGTCGGTAGAATCTGGCCTGCAGGCACTGGAGTTACAGCTGAATCTATCACAACCTGAAATTTTTCTAAAACAAATTAGGATTTTGACATTATCAAGCAATCCTGCATGTGATGATTTTACAAAACAAGAACAGCAATTTGAGAGTACCTGAAGATTTGAAACACAAGAGCCATCGTTAATTTGTAAAAAGAAAGTGGAAGAAGGAGGTGGCTTTGGAATTAAAGACTCCAACTTTTCTCGAACAGCTGGTGAACTAGCAGAACCACCCAAAACCCTGATAATAGTCCTGAAAAAGGGGATTCGAGATTGGATAATTTCCACACAGCTAACATCTTTAGGCCCTGGAGAAGAAGGAATAGCATCGGCTGCAGCCGGTTGTGGCGGCGGCGATGGCTGAGACTCCTTCTTCACTTCCTTGGAAGATTTCACCCACCCTCCAATCACCACTTTGTGACCAACAAACCCAATCTCGCCATCCTCCTCACGACCTTCCAATATGGTTTTCAACATAACCCGGTTTGACGAGTAATTCAATGGCATCAAAGTAGAGCCGCCGGTAACCACCTTTGGTTCTTGAGACTCCATTTTTTGTTAAAAGAAAAACACAGAAACACAGAAACACAGAGTTGAAACAGGATTGAAATGCAAGGAAAAGGCTTTGTGAGTAAATTGCAAGATGATGATTGGGATTTGGGAAAGGCATGGAGATTGGTGATGATATAGAGGGAGAAAGAGAAGCTAAAGGAAAATGGGAAGGAAAGGAAAGGGATTGTTTGCGGTGGCTTGACATGTTTGGGTTTCCTGCGCAAATGAAAACAGTGAAGAGAATGGGTTGGCGGCAAGGTTAGGTATTCTTGTTAAGTTGGGTATTCGCGGGAATTTCCATGTCTCAACTGTTTTACAAACACAAAGCAAGGCTAATTGGATAGGAATCCAAATCATTCAAAAGTTTGTACCCAAAAAAAAAAATCATTCAAAAGTTACCTTTTTGGTTCGGATTAAATATTTCATGCCCTAGTATTATTATATTTGGTGATTACTTTTTTTTGAGAGAATATTTGGTGATTATTAACGATTACCAAAAGAAAAGGAAATATTAAAATTATATATATATATATATATATAGCTTTTTATATGGGCAAACAATGGCATTTTTTTGTCAATTTTATCATTTTATAAATTTAAAACATAATAAGGAAGATCTAATATAAAATCTCTCTCTTAATAGAGTAGTGAAATTACTAAAAGATCCCTATCAAGGCTTGCTTTTGGAGTTAGAGAACTTTTTTTTTCGTCTTTTCCTACTTGGTAAATTACTTAAATGTCTTAACTTTTGATTCTTGAGGGATTAAATAAGTAGTTTTTTTGGTCATTTCTCAATGGACTTGAATTGAGTAGTGAAATTATAAAAGATCCCCATCAAGGATTGATGATGAGCTAGAGAACTAAATCTTTTTCGTCTTTACCTACTTGGCAGATTACTTAAATGTCCTAACTTTTGATTCTTGAGGGGATTAAATAACTAAACTTTTTGGTCATTTCTCAATTGACAAATGACTCAAAAAGTCGTATGTCATATTCCTTTATTTCCTTCTTTCCCCTTAACGATTTTAAAAAAAAAAGGCCTATAGCGCCAGCGCGGGTCGATCAACTTGTACTATATATTATTTGAATATCCTCTGGAAATTACTAAAGGGTTCCAATCAACTTTTAACGTGGACGAACCTTTTCGCCCCGTTTTGGTCTTTTCTCATATGGTTGATTACTGAAATATCCCCTAAGCCTAACATGTTTTCGCTAGATCCATTGTCTTTGTTTGTAATTTGGCCATTGAGTTCTAATAAATGTTGTTCCCACAGAAATTTTAATGTGGAGAGATCTTATCGTCATGTTTTGGTCTTTTCTCACGTGGTTTATTACTGAAATATCCCTTAAGTCTAACATAATTTCTTCAGATCCATTGTTTTTGTGTGTAATTTGGCCATTGAGTTCTGATAAGTGATGTTCCCACCATAATTTTTTTGGTTTTTTGCTGAACAGGTCCTAAATCAGTGAACTATTCTTCCTCCTCCCTTTCTTTTTCCCATCGAGGAAGATTCAATTGATGTTTTTTTTTTTTTTGACTTTTTTCCATTCCTTCCAATGTCCCTTCAATTATAGAGAAAAAAATTGGATAGAGCGTCTTCTATCTCAATCTAAAGTTCCTTCCTTTCAATGACCTTCCTCACCCCTTTCTTAGAAACGCCATTTATGCGATTTTTTTTTTACTCTCTCTGATTTCATCGGTTAGGACTTATGGGAGTCAGGTAAGGCCTACACCAATTACTAAAGTAAGTTATTGTTAATAGATGAATCTTGTTAGGGGCCAAAACTGGAAGGGCCCAAATCCACAAGGCCTCCTCAAACACACGCAAAGGTTAGGCCAATTCTCATCCCACTCACACATATATCTCTTTGGCCTAACCAAACACACACACAAATATTGGGTAAATGGGCCCATAAATATTTCACACACATAAAAAGCCCATTACTCTTACCCAATAATTAAAGTCCTCAAACACAAGGGCATTTATAAGTCTCTAGACACAGAGGCAATTCTATATCAAAAGTCCTCAAACACAAGAATATTCATCCCTAAACACAGAGGCACCTCTCTCAAAAGTCCTCAAACACAAGGGTATTCATCCCTAAACACAGAGGCATCTACATCAAAGTCCTCAAGCACAAGGGCATCTATATTAAAGTCCCAAAACACAAAGCCATTTATACTAAAGTCCCCAAACACAGATAACACAGGGGCAATTTTCTTCTCTATATGACAATGGTTCCTAAATATTTAATGGGCCTTGTCAAATATTCCATTATTTATACATATATAATAAAGCCCATATCACATATATATCACACTTGGGGGCTTGCCTTTCAAAGTCCACTCTTCGGCCCAACAAAACAGGCCTAAGACGATGGGGCCTTGCCAACTAATCTCACAAACAAAAGCATGGAGACAAAAGGCACAAAACTCAATTCCATGCTGCAGCATGTCAGTTTCCTGTTGAGGAAAACATCTAAGGGGAGCATTCTACTTAAATTCAAATTCCTCTATATTTAACTATTTATGGCAGGGATTAAGTGCTAATTACTCTTCATCGCAGGTCTAAGGGCTACTGTGGACCAAACCCACTGCGGGAAACACATTGGGAGTCGCGGCTTGGAAGGCAAAAGAGGAAAGAAACTCCTCCGATTGCCTTCTTTGAAATGAGCAACCATGCTTGGAGGTTGTTCCTAAACACAAATGAGGTAATCGGCTAGGGTGTAGAAAGTGGAATCAAAAGACACAGCTTATTTTGACTTTGGAGGAACCGAATGAAGGGTTGCCGTCGACGATAGCGACGCATGAAAACAAGAAGGAGATGCTGATTTCGAAGCCAAAAGGAGCCATTGTTGCCTTTCTCAAACCGGAAGATGCTTCCTCTTGGACCTAAAGCCTAAACACTGCATCAATCAAAAAGCAAGAGCCATGGAGACTATCGGATAAAGTTTTCGACCGGTCGGAATATAAGCTATAAAGAGGGGCAATTAACGGCAAAAATGGATATCAAGAGATCTATTACAAGACATATATCAGAATCATCATCATCTTCATCAAGAGTCTCTCAAGAACCCCAAAATTTTGCTCAACACAACAAGAAAATCAGTCTCCATCTTCTCCAAATCAGTGTTTTCCTCCACTGTCAATACCTTGTATTTTGATTCCATTGTTCTCAAATGTTTCTTTCTTCTTTCTCCCAAATCACACACCCAATCTGTTTCCCACAAGTCCTTAATCAATAAAGAAGCTTTCGGATCCATTTACCTCAAAGCAATACGTTTTCTGGGTTTTTGTTCATCTTTTTCATCCTCCTCAGTTCATCCTCTGTTTTAATTGTTTTTCTTGCGGCGGGAAATTGTTCTTGACAGCCACCAACGCTTTGCAATTTAAAGCTTGGTCTCGATCTCACCTTTTAACTCAATATCTCTTCTGGGATATTTGGGCTTGGGCCCGAACCCATTAAGAGCCGACCCAGACCTGCTTTCACACAAAAAGGCTCCCACAAATCTTTACTATATCATACCAATTGATTTTTAAATGTTTTTTAGATTCCTTTGATGTATATTAATTTACCTGCTATAATAAGTTTTTTCAAAAAAAGTTTTTAGTCGTCTTACCAGGGTAATAGCCTTTTTTTTCTCACAAGCGAGAAAATCGAAGTCACAAAAAACAGTGAAGCAAAATTGAACTCAATGAGGTCTTTGTGGAAAAGGATCTCATTTCATTTTTGCCTTCCTCCATTGTTGCTTCTACCGTTCTTTGCACAGATTTGTAAAATCTTTATACCTCCTCCGATTTTTTGCTCTGAAATTGAAGCATTCTTTAAATATTTTTTTTAAGGAATCATCCTTCATTTTTAATGTTATTTTTTATTTATATTTTGATGTAATTTTTGTAATTATATGAATAGTTTTTATTTTCATTTAAAGTTTAATTATATTTTAAAGGTGATATCTAATTACATTAAAATATATTTAGGTGAAGTATGAAAGGTTTCTTTGTTTAGGGTTTATTAACTTTTAGTTTAAAGATAGCTTTTTTATTTAAGAGAATTTCAAGGGTTGTCTTATTTAAAAATATGTTTTTATAAATTTATGAATATAATCAATTCATTTCTTTTCATTTTCCAAAATTAGCGGTTACTAATTGTACTAATTAATTTTGCTTGCTT
>AWWV01013788.1:0-27868 GCA_001974805.1 Corchorus capsularis | reverse complement strand
GGATTATTATTGCTACTTTTGGTGGTGGGGTGGTACAAGATATGATCGAGCAACGATCAAGTTTTGTGAAGTAGATGCAAATATTAAATTTAAAGATAGTGATTATTAAGAAGATTTTATGCAGGTTAGGATGCAATGTTGAATTTAGTTCATTTATTCTTTTGAAAAATGATAAGATATGTTAATTTGATCTTTATTTTTTTATTTTTAGATGAGTAATTTTACAATTGAGGAATTTTTGCATATCCTGCAAATGCAAAGCACCAGTTTTCCGAGGGTTGATATAACTGAACTCCATTGAAGACCATCTAAGCTCCCCATTGAAGGAGTGATAATTGAACTCTTTTCAAAATAAACACATTAGAAAATCCAAAAAATGTAGACTTCTTGACCAACTTTTATACATGTCTACTAATTAGCCAAATACAATAAAAGATGTCAAAACTAATGCAAATTAAAATTAAACGATGCAGAGGAAAAGGAGTTGTAGAAAAAGGGGAAAGGAACTTGAAGACAAACAACATGAAGATTGAATGGAAATAGAAAGAAAAGAAAAAGACTTAGGAAGATATGCTTTTAAGTCAGGTAATAACTGATAACAATAATAGATTCATTCAAGTTGAAAATGGGGTCAGACTAATTTGTTGTTTTCAATAAAACTTCAAATTTGTATTGTGTTACCTTTCAATGTTAAATTTTACTTTTCCTAGATTTAAATCTATGATATATATGCATTTGACAACAAAAGTACTTTGAACATATAATGGTACCTATTATTTTTATATACTACATGAACAGCAATGCAGAATGTTTCCAAGCATGTTGTTCAAGTTTATGCCAACCTTGAAGAAGCAAGAGTTAGTTATGCAACGCAATGTCGGTCTATGAGGGCTGATGTACGAAATTATGTAAGTTAATTAAAACACATATCCCCTAACTAATTATCTTTAAGATCATTGTTCATATTCAACTTACATATTATTATTGATAGACTAATGTAAAATGTTATGTATTCAATATTTTCTAGCTTGCTTTTGTTTAAGAAGGAATCTAATGTTGAGAACCAAGAATTTAAGGTGCATGCAACTATAGAGGTGTGGGGAGCTTTTTGTGGCGGTACGGCAAATGGACTGGTTTTTGCTCCAATGGGCTCTGGGTTAACCCCTTTCTTCGAGTGAGGGTTAAATTTGAATTGGAGATACCGCAAAAGCTAAGGTGGCAGTGATGTGTAAGGAGAGCGTTGCGGTAAAGAGGGTGTTGCCGCAGCAAGGAGAGCTCTGGAGTGAAGATGGGAGCCGCTGCAGTAAAGAGAGCTCTGCGGAAAAGAGGGTGCTACCACGGTAAGGCGAGCTCTGCGATGAAGAGTGTTATCGCAAAGTGGGATTTGTTGTAAAGTGTTTGGTAAAGCGAGTCTTGCAGCAAAAGTGTTTCGCAAAGTGAGTTCTGCGGCAAAAGGGGGTGCTACTGCAGAATTGGCTTATGAAGATGCTCTGTTAACCTCTGTTTTTTGAACACAAGAACATGGGAAGATATGAAACTAACAAATAAAGAGAATGAACTTGTTTTCTTCCATTAATTCATCATGGAACACATGTGAATAAATTGTTAAAAATGGATTGGAAGAAATATGGTAGGAAAACAACTTTAAAGGAAAGAATTTGACAAAAAGATGACTTTAAAGTGATGAGGTGAACAAATAAGAGTTCTGAGAATGATTCTTGTTGCGGTGTGGTTGTGTTTTAATGGAGTTTGGTGTTGAGGGTTCTGTGGTAGGAAAGGTGTCACCGTAGAATTAGAATTAGCTTAGAGTTAGACTCGGTGGTAATTTTGAGGAACCCACTTTTCAGTGCCTATAACCACTACGATGGAAGGATGGTTACCGCAGAAATGGCTTTTCGGGAGGAAAAACTAGACTTTGTTCACCCCTGTTTCTTGAACCCAGTAACAGAGCACATCATGGAAATTATGAAAAGATAGAAAAGTTGCATTTATTCACTTCAAGTAAATGGGAAATACACTTTGAAAAAGGGGCTTGAAAAAAGAAGATGGGAACACTTTTTAAAGGGAAAGAAATCAAAGAAAAGTAATTTGAAAGTAATGTGGTGAACGAGAGGAAGCTCTGGAGATCCAAATTGTTGAAGATGAAGTTTTCCCCGCGATTATTTATAAGGCCACCACTGGGGTATGGTGCCTTCTACGGCCATGATTCCTGCCGAAAATTTCACCAACCCTCTGCCATGGCATCTTCCATATCGAGCTATGCACAAATTTTCTTTTTCTCGCTTTTGAATTATTTTGCCTTTTCGAGTGCTAGGTCGACTTCATCTCTGAGATTCTTGACAGCAAGTCAACCGCTGCGGGATTCTTTCCCTTTTTTGCCATAGCATTATCTTTGAAGCGGGGAGCAACCTCCAAGCAAGTTGTCCCTTCCAAAAATAACCCTGGCAGATTCCCATATTCACATGCTATCCAAGCCAATCCTTCAAAGTGCTTTCCCGCTTCGTGGTCATGGTCCACGTTCCCTGCAAATCCAAGGATTAGTGTGTTTTTATTGTGGTGATTGATCTTTGATGCCATAATTAAATATGGAAATAATTCATTATCAGTAAACATTACTCCCTTTGGCAATATTCCCTTCTCGGCGTCTTTGGCTTCCCCTTGAACGGCACTGCAGCAACTGCCATGTGATAGTGGAAACTCTTTGCCGTGGAGAATATTTGTCTCTATGTGCTGATTTAGTGAGCTTTGGGCCTTTGTTTGTGACTCGTTGGACTACTTGAGGAACATGGGTTTTGTTTGGACTTCAAATGTGTGTGTGAATTTCATTGGGTCTCTTTGAGTGTGTGGGAAGTATATTGGGCCACTTTTGTTTATGTGGGTCAAATGTAGGCCTTTGTATGTGTAAAATAATATAGGATTTTATGAAGTATTTTGTGAAAAAAGGGAAAATAGGGTATTTTTAGTATTTTTGGCCATGGTAAAGAATTTGAGATTTTAGTGTTTGAATGGGCCTTAACTATCCCAAATTTGACCCTTAACAAGAGGCAATCGTGCAAAAGATCACATTCTAATGGTCAGAGCCAACACAGGCAGAAGCTAGACACATTTGACTAGCAGACTAAACGAAACAATGAGAGACAAGTTGATTGAACAAATCATTAATAGTTTATTCTGGAAATATTTTGAAGTGAGAACTGATTATGTATTTTGAAAAAGTAAACTCCATTATACATAATTATATTTCTTTATAATTTTGTTTATATTTAGATGACGGTATGTTGTTGCCAATCTGGCCCGAACACGTTCCATTCTGACCAACTTAAAGCTTTTGGTCCATGAACATATTATCTGTTTTTGAATTCCGTTTAGCGCGCACTATGTTTTTTTAGATAATCAGCATAAATTTCAAGCAGTAGTTAATATTAGCTTTATTTTGATGAATTGCCTAGAGATGAAGGAGTATAATATTAGTTTTATTTTGATGAATTACCTTTTTTTTTTTTGAAAAGCAACAAGGCCTTTATTTCAATCAAGGAGAAGCAAGAGAAAACTTGCTTTGCTCTACACAAACCAGGAACAAGAGTCCCGATAGAGAAAAAAGACAAGAAAATATAAAAAGAAAAAAATGCAGCAAAAAGAAATAGAACAAAAATGACACACCTCCAAGCAAACATCCTTGACTAACACAAACATTAACCTTAAGACAGTAGTCCTTGCTTACTTCAAATACAATGCTAGAGAGGTCTTTGCATCCAATTAAAACTCTACTTTCTCCGATATGAATCCAACAACGATTCAGATTTTACTAAGCACTCTAATCTTCACAGACGATCCAGATTTACTAAGCACTCTAATTCTTCAAAAAACGACCCAATCAGCATGAGATCAAGAGATCGAAATCCTAACAACCAAAAGCTTCTCTCTGCAGTCAATTTCTTACACTCCACATTGATAAGATCAATATAGAAGAAGTCTCATTGTTGCTCTTCTGCTTCCATCTCCATCAACCTTTGGACTATTTGTTCCCTGCTATCACTAAACTCAATACCAAGCATTGCACTAATTTTGAAAGTTTCCTCTGCTTCCTTCGAGAGCACCATATTTCGATGATTGATTTCCTCATCTGAAATTAACACATCTGAATTCAGTTCTTCTCGGAATTTATCTTTATAAATCATCTTCATAATCCCCTTTCTACCTCTTTTCTTTTTTTGTTTCTCAAATCCTTTGTTCCTCACTAAGTGCTCCTCGGCTAACCTACTACCTTTCTTTCCACGCCTCCCTTTCACTTTATTAACCTTAAATTCAGTCAACAATGGGCTAGGCTCATCCATTGCCTCATTCAAACTATTATAAACACTGCATAATTCTTCATCTTCAGAGCCATTAGCAACATCAAATGCCCTAGGCCCATCCTCCTCTAAGTTAGTAACATCGAGCCCATTCAAGCCTGATAAATGCCCACTCTCTAAATTCCCATCCTCTTCCAACACTGCCAGCTGTAAATCATTCTCCTTTTCCACGAGATTCAACTCCATGCTTAACAGAACCAATTCTTCCTTCTCTATTTGAAAACCGACATGCCTATTAAATTCTTCGCTTTCCAAAGCCATGCTCTTCTCATGCACCAATTCGATTGAAGGATCCGTTGTAATCTTTCCGTTGCCCGATGTGCCTTTTTCGAAAAACAAAACTTCATCGAAATTATAGTCGGATTTCCTTTCCGATACTGCTACCACGATCAAATTCTCTTCACCGGCTGCCAGAGATTCTATGGACACCGGGATACAGAATTGGATACCCAGCGACTTACTAGCAATCAAATTAGGAATGCAAGATTTACTAGTCACCAGAACTTGCATTCTTGCAACCTCAAATGATTTCTTTAGCTTTGTGCTCTCGTCAATCATTAAAAACTTACCTAGATTATTACTAATAGAGGAGAAAAAATTTCCATGCCAAAGCTCTAATGGAACCTCCTCCATCCTCACCAAAACAGCCATTTGATTTTGCACCTCTGAAACTTCCCAAGGTTCAACTGACTCGAACCAGTTCTCCAATAAATTTTTATGAGCATAGATCATGGACTTCATTTCACTCTCATCTTCAAAGGTCAATAAAACCATCAGGTAATTGATAGATCTGATCAGAACCTTCATACCATAATTCATAAGTATACCTTGAACTGTGACAATATTTGCAGGCTGTTTCAATTTTCCCACTACACTCCAATGTAACCACCCCATTTCTTCCTCAGGGATATGAATCTGCAATGACACTTCTTCTCTCGAGAAATACGAATCTGCCTCATCATCAGAGCGTGATATATCACCTTCATCATCCGCATCTGAAGCTTTTTTTTCTTCCATACTAGTTCCACCTCCAGAGATATGAGCACCGTTTCTAACAAGTTCCTCTGGTTTATTATCTTTGTCAATATCTGCCTTTTCATCCATGTTCCTAACATTTTGGGCCTCTCGAAAATCCTCAATATTCTTCCTTCCATATTGATGTCATCGTGAAACTCTTGTGTTGTGTCTACCTCTACCCATTTCAACTATGAAATCCACCCTCCTCCTCTTGTACTCTGTTTCTTTAGATCTCCCCCTTGTCTGTTCCAATGATCTGTCGCATCTTCTATCAATTGCTTTACTTACTCTAAGCAAACATCCTTCCACTCTGAGTTTGTTCCCACAATAAATGGCCCTTCTTTGTTCCTCCTCAAAACGATACCTAACAAAAGCAGACATGCACTCTCCGCCATATCTTTGTTGTGGGATAAAGACATCAACCACCACACCGTAAGTGTTGAACATCCTCCAAACATCCCTTCTTGTTAAATTCCTGATTAAATTTTCCACGTAAACTGAATGAAGATTGAGTCTCCATGAACAAGACTTTGTTCCTTGCTCTCTTCTTCTGACATCCCAACCTCTACTTCTTTGATTCAGTCTCCAAGCTTGATGTTCCCTCCAAGCTCCTGAACGTTCTCTCCAAGTTCTCATCTTCCTTTGGTATCAACTCAACATTATGCAAGAATAGAAATTTATCATTAAGGTTATGTTTGATTCGTATGAATTACCTTAAGACGAGGAAGTAGAATTTAGGTAATGCACTTTTAGAAGTAAAGACAGGTCGTGTATTTTGCTTCATATATGCAAATTATTTGTTTCGATGTATGGGTTTCTCTTAATTGATGAACTCACAACCAATGCAATATCTTTTTACTAACCGACTTAAACAACTCAAGAAAATATAACCCAAATAAGAAGATGTCTGCAACGTAAACGCAGACTGTCCTGCTTGTTAATATATTAAATTAAATTGCTAGATAAATGCAACAAATTCCCGTGCAAAGACAAATATGAGATATTCACCAAATAATAAAAAACACAAATAGGAGTTAACCGTAAAATTAATTTTCAAATTGTCTTCCATATTATATAGAAGTGTAATCCATGGCGGCATGGCCTACTTGAATTTACAAGTCAACATTTTTTAGGGATATAAGTGAAATATTATTACAATAAAAATAACTCTAAGTTCATATATCCGATGAGAATTCAACTCGAACTAATAAACTATTTGAAATCTACCTACCTATCAAATAAATAAGTAAATAAATTAAACCCACATCTCATGGGACTTGAACCTAGAACTTCACTATTCATGTGCAAATAAACTTATTAGTTCAGTTAACAACACAATACAAATTAAATTAAATTAAGAAGGAAAAAACAGTATATATAATTGTCAGCTAAATTTAGTGCTATGTCAAGAGGGTAAAAGTAGATGTGTGAATTGGGTGGGTAAATGGATAATGAATTTTTTTCCCCTCACTCAGTTATCTCCAAATTTATCTTTAGGTTACGTTTGGTTCGTGGAAAGTAATGGAAAAGTGTGGTAAATTAGATAGGGAAAATAACTTTTCCATGTTTGGTTGGAGTAATTTAATTTTAGGTGGTAATGTCATTTCCATCACTTTACCACTCAAGTGGGAAAGTAGTGGGAATGACATTCCTATCTAAATGGGTGGGAAAGTTCACTTCCCCAGGAAAGTGTTACTCTTTTTCCCTGGTTTTTCTCTTATATTCTCAAAATTTAATAACTTTGCCACGTTAACCAAATATGGTAATCTTATTCCCACTAAAATAAAAAAATTATACTTTCCCACTAAAATAGTATTCCTAGAAAAGTAGTGTGAATGACATTACCACGTGATGTCTAAGATATCACGAACCAAACATAACTGGTATTATGAATTTTGAATTTTTGATCATTTTCCTGAAGATTAAATTGGATGGAAACACCTTCTTATATTAGCTGCAGCCACTCCTTATCTATAACTTCTTACTATTAATGTTATCCCCAAATTGTTGTATGCTCAGTATTTCAAACTGTATGCATATATTATTATAAATAAATAATATTTAGAACATTGAATTATAATTAAAGTAAAACTCCATTTCCTTTTTTCAGTAAATAATTATTTGAATAGACATTAAAATTCTAACAATATTTTCTTCCATTTAACTCAAATAAAAATTTACTTAGAATTGAAATCATGCAGTTCCAATTATAAACCGAAAAACCCGATGCGGATGCACATGGATAATATATCTAGTAAAATTTAATAAAATGGAATCACTCTCAGCTTAGTAAAATAAATTTCTACTTGTCAATGAAAGTGTCATTTTATTTTTACCCTCTTAATTTCTTAAAGAATATAATTTCTAAAGGGGATTACAGGAGAGTTGTCGAAATACTCCTATAAATTCATTCTTTTGAATTTTTTTAATAATGGAAAGTACCAAGTTCCATCCTTACAAGAAAAAGAAAAAGAAAAGAAAAGAAAAAGAAAAAAGACGATTTAGGTTTATTTACATTTTACTTCCAGTAGTTCTAAATTTTGATAAAGAAGGTGAATGAACACTGGGCCTTAAGATTCTTGCCCTCAGACTGTGGGCCAAGAAGAAAACCATAAAAGATAAGGGCACATTTATTGAACTATGCCCCATCTTGGCCCAATTCCTTATGGAGAATTTATTTAAATTATTTTTCTTTCTTTCCTTCTTCTTCCTCTCTCTCTCTCTCATTTTTTCTCTTTTTTGAAAATTACTTTTTAATTTTAAATAATAGCATGTGTACAAAGATTCCAGAGAAAAGGACAGGACAAAAAAATAAAATCATCAAAGTAGAAGAAAGACAAAATGCTACTACTATTTTTTTGCTATTTCTTTATTTATGAATTATGACAGATATTTCATTTTAAATTTAAACCTTAAAAAATAGAAGGAGGGAAGAGACTTGTCAATGTGGGGGAAAAAATTACTAGTGTATATCATTCCTGTAATTTTGTCATGTAATATTCACTAATCATTTATTTAAGAAGGTTTATTTAAGTTGTAGAGTGAGGTATTAAGTTGTTGTTTTTAGGTTTATCTCACAATTTCTAATTATAATGTTAGAATCAAATAGAATCTATATATATATATATATATACTTATATATTTTAATTTGTATATACTTATATATTTTAATTTTTAGGAGGAGTATAAGTAAAATCTCATTTCTTTTTTTTTTGACACAAATAAAGCTTATTTTATTGATATGATCAAAACTGAATACAAAAAGTGCAGAAAATAGGCTAGGAAAACAAACAGAAACCTAGCTAAAAATTCAATGAGGAGCAGGGACTCCATCCTTGTTCCAGATCTTGACTAATGAAGATGGAGTAAACTGTCTCCAGTCCCTGCAAAGCATCCTCAACCGAGATTGATTAGCAAACCAATCTGCCGCCTTGTTGGCACTCCTACAAATCTTTCGGATTTCCTTCTCTTGAATACTGTTCAACATTAACTGAGTATCATGTACTATGTGCTTTATTCTCCAATCAAGCTTCACAGCATCCTTCTCTATAATATTTCTATGCAACTCTGCAGAATCAACTTCAAAATAAGCTTTATGACAACTTGTTCTCACAATATATCCTACTGCTTCCCTTAAAGCAAGAGCTTCAGTAATTAGAGCAGTAGTTCAATTAGATAATTCTTTGTATGTCTAAACATTCAATGAGAACTAAATCGACAAACTAAGAAACTATCTTAATAATAATTTACTCACTAAACTAACTAACTAAGATCTCTTCTTACTAAAAAAAAAAAAAAAACCAGACTAACTAAGAAATTACCTTAGCATCATTTTTTTTTGGATCATTAGGAACATCACAATTTTAGAGGGAGGGGGAATGCAGGGTAATGATTCGAACCCCTACCCTCCGGGTGAACTTTTGAGACCTTGACCATTAGGCCAAAGTTTCAAGTTCGAGGTTTAGCACCATACACCTACAATTGAAACAAAATTGGTGCAAAATAATGTTATCAAGATTTGATATTTTCCAACCAAATAGAAGTTGATATTTATATATGTGATCATTATATATATTACTACAAGCATTAAATCCATCTCATGTGTTGACCAAAATGGAAAAGAAAGAAAAGTAACTTTTTAATTTTTTTTTGGTAGAAAAAGGTTCTAGTTAATATTAAATAACTTTTTATTGATGTAATGGAAAAACAATGAGGAAACAAATATAAAGGTGTCAGGTATGGAAGAAGAAGTAGCATGAGGGGAAAAGTGCAGCCATAAGACAGAGCACATGCCTGCCTTCCCCCTTACCCATGGTTCCATCAATACTCTCAGATTATTCATTACATGGGAGGCAATGATTTTGGCTTATTTTCCACTATTCAAAACTCATGTCATTGTACTATAGGTGGAAAAAACTTTTGTTTAATCTGCTTGGAAACAAGATCCTGAATCATTATCATTGTTAGTGCAATGCAATGAAACTTAACTTCATTTCCCCATGTCTGATATATATTTATTTCATTCCTTTGATTGTTGAAAATTGTGGAGTATGACTTTGAGGTCCATTTGACCAAATATAAATAATATTAAAGAGGAAATCATTCTTTTCTATAGGGAATGCAAATGGGATCTGAAACTGGAAGCCCTGGATGCTTCTTTTGGTGGGGTGATTGAGTACTTCCATTCATCAAATCAAACTAAATGATTTTCCCAACTGTAGACCAAAAAGTGTAAAAGATTTCTCCCCCCAATCTCAAATTTCCCAATTCCCCCCACCAATATACCAAAGTCTTTGAAGAAAAATGGAAGATAGAAATGGGCATTTTTGTAACTCCAAAAGTCAATCTAGAGCTCCCCATGGGTTAGCCCCCAACAAGCAATCTGTCTGTCTGAGCACCTTAGGGACCTCTTAGGTGTGCACCTCTCAGAGTCACTGAAAGATTTGCCAGTCTATCTCTTATTATGGTCATCAATTCACCACAACTCTTTTCTTTCTCTCTCCCTTTTTCTCTCTCATTTATCCTTCATATATACACATAAATTGAGTAGACTACAACAACAACTTCATTTATATATATATCTCACCTTCTAAGTTTAACAGTTTAGAAAACCCAATATAGAAAGGGTAGGGAGCAAAAAATGGCCAACATTAAACTAAGCTACATACTTTTGCTACTCTTCACCTTCTTCCTTGCAGCACATGTAATACAAGGTCATTATCACCTTCTTCACCCAATATAGCTTCTTCACTCTGCACTTTTCCCTTTTGCTTCCACTTCTAGCTCTTATATGAATTAATCATCCTTGCAGAGTTTCTGACTAGGCTTTTAATGCAGAAAAGCTTTAATTGTTAATAAGTTTTTGAATTTGGCATTTGTGTTCTTTCTTTCTACACCAAATGTAATATTTAAGTACTATTTATAGATAAGTTTATAGCATTTCCCTTCTGTTTGCATTTTGGCTAGTTTTTTTCTTGCTAGTTGCTACATTTTGGCTAATTGTTAATGGTTTCAGTTTTGCAGGATCCAGAACTCAAGTAATGCTTCCTGTGAAACATGGGGTGTCTCATTCTTCTCCATTAATGCACTTGCAGGTAAGTAATGGGTGTATATACAACCATTATTGGCTCAAATTCCATATTTGTGATTGAAAAGAATTTCTAAATGGACCATTTTGGGTGCAGCAGGGCAGCAATGAAGAGGCAAAGATGAATAGAAATTCAAGGAGATTGATGATTGGATCCACGGCCCCGACCTGCACTTACAATGAATGTAGAGGATGCAAATACAAATGTAGAGCTGAGCAAGTACCGGTTGAAGGGAATGACCCAATCAATAGTGCATACCACTACAAATGTGTTTGCCATAGGTCATGAATCAAAATACTACTGCTATGTTGTAAGTTGAGTTGTGTGTGGTTTTGGAATCAAGGAAATATGAACATTGCACCACACTCTAGATTTCTTCTACATCCATATATATACTATCTTAATCTTTGCAGTTTTTATATCTATATATATACATATGGATTGTCAGAAGTAGCTGTTCTGCTGGTTTCATTCCTTTTTGGCACAGCAGGGCTTTCCTGCTATTTTGGTTATGGTGCAAGCTTTTTGAGGGATATAAGTGTATCATTAATTTCTTTTTGGAGTGTTAAAGTTGGAAATTCCTTGATATATAAAGGTCTATATATGTTTATGTAAGAGATATGGCAATTGCCCTCTTTATCTTTTTCATTTTTGTACAATCAAACTTACTGGTCTTGTTGATATAAAGCTTCCTCTGTTCAGATAATGATAGTATTAGTTGAATGACTTGCAACAAGGTTTGTAAGTCATTCTTTTTTCTTTGTCCAAGTCACATATCCGTTTAGCAGCCTACTACTAATTTTTCGAGCCGGGTCGGGTAAAGTTGTCTCAATAATGGTGTTCTACATTCACGAGATTTGAACCCGAAACAAGAGTTTGCAAGTCTGAAATATCTACTTATTTGTATTTCCACATGCATTGGGCCTGCTTTGGGTATCTTTGACCCAAAGCAAAATGGAAACAAGGAAAGAATAACCTGAATTGAACCTGATAACCCATATAGGAACAACTTCTGGTCATTGGGATTTTAGCTTTTAACTTTAACAAAGTTTGCATCCAATATAGATTCCAATATTCCTTCCTTGTTTTGCACAATGGAAAGGCAACTCTTTTTGTTGCATTTTCTTTCTGTTGTGAAAAAAACAACAAGCTGACTGCAGCTTGAGAGACACTCAGCCAAATTCTATATGGTGTTAGGGTTTCTTCAATCAAAGGATTTTGAAGGAAGGGTTCAAGTATTGAAGGGACGCTCTGCCTCTGCCTCTGCAAGTTGGCATGTGGCAGTGGTCCCAAAAATTAAAACATAAGGTAACAAAAAATTCACATGGGCAACTTTTATTTTGAACCCATTAAATTGAATAGCGCAAAATGGCAGAAGTGAAAGAAACTAACAAAGAAGGCAGAAAGCTCATGAAGAAGTGGGGGGGAGAGGGAGGCCCCATTTTCTCAGCATACATACAGAAACAAGCAAGACCACCCAAAGCATTTATATGCTTTTGATTGCATTTGGCTTTCTTGCAGTTGTGAGAATATTCTGGTCACCATTTGATTTCACATAGAGTTTCAGTACCATACCAATACTCCAATCCAATGCTTTTGTGGGCCTATATTTGCCCTCTTGTTAGTACATTTTAGCTGCACATTCATGAATCTTATTCATTTCCTCCAAATCAGCATGACAATATTCCACCATGGTTTAAACCCAGACCCTTAAATGCACTGCAGATTTTTTTTTTTTTGACTGATATTGTTTCAAGTTTATGTTTCTTCAAGAAAATGTATTATAATTCTGTTAACTTCTTTACTCTTTGACAGCACAAGAAATCTTTGCCATTACAAAACTGTATATTTAGAAATCTTGGCCTTATTCCCACCAAAAAAAAGAGAGAGAAATCTTGGCCTAAAACATACCTAAACTGAAACTGGAAAGTTAGACAACAGCTGAACCAATGATCAGTTTTGGCTTATAATAGCAATCTCACAAGTTCTGATTTGACAAGATCTTTGTCATTTTGGTCCCCAAACATTACAGCAAAGTGACAATTAAAATCTTTGAACATAAACCACAAAATTGATGTTAATTGGTAGGCTGGAAGGCTTGTTCTGCTGTTTATTAAATCAATAATGTAGCTGTTTATTCTGTTAACTTCTGCTGTAAGCGACTGCAAGTTTATTAGTCCAGATTAGTCCGGGCCTAATATGGCTATTGGAGGGTTCATACCAAAAGATGTTCATTCTTCAATGAATCTTCTTCATTATATTGAAGTATAAACTTATAACTTTTGTAATGTTCAATTTACTTAAAATGCATATAAAACAAGTAGGGTTTAAGCTAGCAAGGCAATGCCAATTTGAAAGAAAGCAAAGAAATATAGAGATGAGGGAGGGACAGAAAGAGAAAAGCATGGAAGATGGTTGCTTGATCTGAGAAAATACTAAGAAAGGGCATTAATCAGTAGAGAAAAACACGGAATCGGTTGCTTGGATCTGAGAAAAGTATATTAAGAATGAATGGAAGGGGGGGACCCTAAAGAGTGATTTGGTATATTTCTATATATGATCAATCTTCATCAAGAGAGGACACCTGAAAATGAGTTGCACAAAATATGTTAAAAAGCTCTAAGCCATTAATTTCCTTATTTCAAGGGCATTTTCTGCAAAAAAGCAGCAATGGTGATAAGGATTTGGTGCTCACCCAATGACCTGCCAAAATAAATTAAGGGCCAGACTTTGTATTTCAACAACACTCCTACAGCTATTTTTTTTTTTTCAATATTTACAAGTTAACCTTGTTCGAGTCGGGTTGGCCCATTATAGGTTAAAACTCTCCCAACAATGGTTTTTTCCCAACAACACTCCTACAGCTACAGTAAAACTTTCATAAATTAATACTCGATAAATTAATAACCTCTCTAAAATAATATTTTACTCTGATCCGACTTGGGCCAGTTATAAAAATTAGTAATTTCGATAAATTAATAAGATAATAATTTTTATAAAAACTCTTATATATGTATATAGTCCCATCAATATTGTAAATTAATAATTCTCTAAAATTTACATATATATCTAAAATAATTTAGTAAAATATGAATACATTGTTGTTTGTTTTTTCATGAAATTTAACTCTGATTGGATTTCATCTCTAATTCTGCCCATTGCACTTAAAAGTTTTGGTGTTGTCTTCTCGAACTGCAACAAAAAATTCTGAAGAGTACTTATAGTCAATAGTTTGAACACTAAAAACAATATGAAGAATTAATACATATATGCATGTATATTATATTTATATTTATATAATCAATGAACATGTATTAAATTTGTATATTTGTACGTTGAATGTGTATTGTAAGTGTAATGAACATAATTTCATTTATAACTAGTACAATACATAACTAGTATTAAATTTTATTTAATTAGTCAATGGTTTGAATACTTAAAACAATGAATACATATTTATGTATATTAGTTATATTTATTCATATAATCAAATTTATATTATGGAATAAAAAACTCTTTAAATTAATATTTAATTAATTTATCGATTAATTAATAACCCTCTAAATTAATAAATTTTCATGGTCCCAACATTATTAATTTATAGAAATTTTACTGTACATTATTGGTTTAATTTAAATTCACCTTAATTATTATAGCGGCAATATTTTTTTATATAGAGGGGTGCAAGTGAAGTCTCATTACAATCAGAATAAATCTCTATACGCCCAAACATTTGATGAGAAATCAATCCAAACTAAGAAACTACCTTATATAAAGGTTATTATTAAATACCGCCCCAGTTTTACTAGCTACCACCCCACTTTTGACTTTTTTTTCCTTTGCTTCATTTTCTTCAAACTTTCTAATCTTTCAAATCCTCTGAAACCTTCAAACTAAAAATTTCAAATCATTTATAACTTTCCAAAATTTAACGGATTATCAACAATCACTGATGGCGAACAACCCGAGAACTCCGGAAAGTTTTTCAAAAATTTTTTCCGAAAAAAAAATCATAATTTTAGACCGCGGCGCGACGGAATGGCGCCTAACCATACAGTGAGGCGCCTCCTAGGGACGCCTCCTCGTATGGTGCGGCGCCTCCTAGGGACGCCTCCCCGTATGGTGAGGCGTCTCCTGGGGATGCCTCCTCGTATGGTGACGCGTCTCCTGGGGACGCCTCCCCGTATCAATTGCTTCTGAATCGGTCTAAAAAATTTATGAAGTGACGAAATATGGACTGTAATCAATACTGTCACTACCAAAATCTTTCAATGAAACATACAAAATTTAATTACCAAATATTAGTTAAAAAATTAATTGGCCTAATAATAACAATACATAATAAATAATACTAATATCGATTTGAACTAGTAATAATAAATAATACCAATATTAATAATAACACTAATAATTATTATATTTGTAATTTTAATTATATAATTATAATTATCATAAAATAAAAAAAAATCATAATTTTAATTTTTTTTAAAAAAAAAATTGTCCAGGCGTCCCCAGGAGGCGCCTCACTAGGGCTGTCCATTAGTCGTTTAGGACTGACCTAACCAACCGAAACCGTTGCTTGGCATACATGGCGGGTCGGTTAAACGGTTGAGGTCGGTTAGAACGGTCCTAACCGTTATGTGGTGTATATATATGGTCGGTTATCGGTAGATTTTTTCCCTTACAAACCGAACCGAAATCGACCGAAATGTTTATATAATATAATTTTTAAAAATATTATATATGATATATAAATTATTATTAAAAATTCAGAAATAATAATATTATTATCGAAAATATATATAGCGTAACATAAAAAAAACCCTCATAATTCTTTTTTCCTCTCTCTCTCATCAGATTTCTTCTTCTCTCTCTTCTCTTCGAAACCCTTCTTCCCCTTTTTTCATTTTCAAACAAAATTTTCGATCGAAGCCATCGATCCTTAGTGTTTTTGATCGAAAATTGTATCTTGGAAACTCCTTTCACCATTGCGATCAAAACCCCTGTTTGATTTCTCGGTTTATGGTTCTAAATTCCAAAATCCCCAAATTTCACATGTATAAACCCTAGTTCTACCTTTTCGAATTCAAAGGTAATTTTCTTTGGGTTTTGTTTTTAATCTCTAAAATAGTCAATTTAATATGTTTTTGATGTCATTTGTTTAAGTTTTGATTGAAATTGATACTGATTTAGTAATTTTCCTATGTTTCAATATTAACAGGTTTCGAATCTCTGCCTTTCTGTTTCTGGGTTGATACTTGTCTTGACTCTTGTCTCTTGATACTTCATAATTTCTACTTTGAAAATGAAAGGTAATTTTCGAATCAATTATACTTCATGAATCATGTTGTATCGTCTAATGTTGCTTGGTTTCATTCTTTGAAAAACATTGTCTGGATTTTGGACAATTTTTATATTGTTTTAAGTTTCTTTCTTCTACTTTGTTCACACAAGTCTTAGTTAGCAGCATAACATTCTGAATCAGCATCTTGTTCATGGATTGCTCTTTACTTTTCTACTAATTCATATTCATTTTAATCTTGGGATGTTTAGAATCCTTTAGTTGCCATGCCTACTATTTTGAAGCTTAGTTTTTCTGCCATTAGCCTCTGTTTGGTGGATTTGACATTATCAGATGCTTGCTTGAGGCCACTTGTATTACATGTTCAAAGATAGGATACACATACACATGTTCATAATATCCCTTTCCCTTCATTATTTTGAAACCAAGTAGGCAATTATTAGATCTTTGCCTGTAAAATACAGCCTGTAACTGCAATTGAGGTATGTGTACTTAGATCTTTGCTTGAACTCATGGTCATGGAATAAGTATGTATATATCTTTGCAAATTCGATATACGTATTCAGTTTGTATATGGTATTGGCCAATTGTTTATGGTGTTGTGTGATACTAGTTTATGCCTTTAGGCTTTAGTTTATGGTGTTCTGTGATTTTGTTTATAACTTTATAATATTAATGTCTTTGTCTAATGAAGTTTGTTTTATTTATGCAGATGGTTGACACTGAGCTACCTGATGCAGTAGTAGACATCCAAGTGGATGTTGAAAGTGAGAGTACTGGGTCAGAAGGTGTTCAAGAGAATCAAGACACCAGAACATCATCTTTGGTGGATGTTGCTGCTGCTCGTGAAAACGGGGTTAGCAATAAACCTAAGAAAACTGTTGGGCCTGCAAGAGGTAAAAGAACCCAAACTCAACCTTCCAATAAAAGGCCTAGGGTAAGTACTAGTATTGTTTGGCAGCATGCTACTAAATTTGAAGAAAATGGGGAAGTTAAGGCTAGATGTAATTACTGTGGTCATCCATATTTTGTTGACTCTAAAAGAAATGGGACTAGTAGTCTTAAAAGTCATGTTTTAAAATGCCCTAAGAACCCTTTGGTTCAAGCTGCTAAAGAAAATGATGCAAAACCGGCAAAGCTTACTTTAAACAATCAAGGGGATGTAGGAACTTGGAAGTATGTCTATTCTGAGATTAGATAAGCATTGGCTAAAATGATAATAGTAGATGAGCTTCCCTTTCAGTTTGTTGATGGAAAGGGATTTAGGGAGTTTATGGAAAAGGCATAACCAAGATTTACAATACCATTTAGACAAACAATTACAAAAGACTATTTTGAGATTTATGAGGAGGGTAAAAAATCTTTGAAAAACTTAATTAAAGGGGCTGCTGGTAGGGTCTGTTTGACCACTGATGCATGGACCTCTGTCCAGAGGTATAGCTATATGTGTGTCACAACCCATTTCATTGATGATGAGTGGAGATTAAAGAAGAAGATAATCAGCTTTTATCCAATTAACAACCATAAGGGTGAGGGCATAGGTAAAACACTAGAGAAGTGTTTAAAAGAATGGAGTATGCATGATAAAGTCTTTTCTGTGACTGTTGACAATGCTACGCCCAATGATGTGGCAGTAGCATACTTGAAAAACTTGTTTGTTAGTAGGGAATCAACAATTTGTGAAGGGAAGTATTTGCACATGAGATGTGTTGCACACATTCTCAATTTGATAGTTGGGGATGGATTAAAAGATTATAATCAATCTATTGCTCGAATAAGAGATTCTGTTAAGTATGTTAGAGCATCAAATAGCCGATTGGCTAAGTTTCTTGAATGTGCAGTGGCTGAAGAACTTGATACTTCGGCTGGTCTTTGTTTGGATGTTTCCACCTGGTGGAATTCCACATATAATATGTTAGAGAGAGCATGCAAGTATCAGAATGCTTTTTGAAGCATTTGTAAATGTTGATCATGGTTTTAGACATGAGCTAAGAAATGTTGGGTTGCCAACTAAGGAAGATTGGGCTGCTGCAAAGTATTTGTGTGTGTTTTTGAAAACATTTTATGATTTAACTCTTAAAGTTTCTGCTTCTACCAGTGTGACAAGTAGTAATCTGTTGGATGAGATCTTCATTGTGTCAAATGCGTAAATGCAAAGGGACAGAAGCCCGGAGTTGAGGGCTATGGCAATCAAGATGAAGGAGAAATACAATAAGTATTGGGGCTAAATTGACAAGACCAACATGCTGGTTTATGTTGCTACAGTTATGGATCCAAGAAAGAAGATGAAATTTGTGAATTTTTGTATCAAAAAGATGTATGCTGATTCGGATGATGATGGTTCTTCTCTCTTGGCTTCCATAAGTGAAGCATTGAACAGTTTGTTTGAAGACTATAGGATGAGAGCTAATCCAACAACTGATAAAGGAGGTGAACCACAAATTCAAGGCAACGTGGGTGATGACTTGGGTGCAGATTACGGTGGTGACGCAATGGCTCAGTTTATAAGGGAAGAAGCCGAATCTGGATTACAACAAGCAAAGTCTGAGTTAGAGATTTATCTGCAAGAGGAGAGAGAAATGGTTAAGCAAGGGGCTCCTGCATTTGATGTGTTGAAGTGGTGGAGATTGAATAGCCCAAGGTTCCCTATTCTGTCATCACTTGCAAAGGATGTTTTGGCTGTCCCAATGTCCACCGTAGCTTCTGAATCAGTTTTTAGCACTGGTGGAAGAGTGTTTGATGTGTATAGAAGTAGCATGACTTCTAAAATTGTTCAAGCTCTTATATGTGCTCAAGATTGGATGAATGAGTCCTCTGAATTTAACCCAATGGCAAACATTGATGAGCAATTAGAGATGGATCAGTTGGCTCTAGGTAAGACACTAAGCATTGCAAACTTTATTTTCATTTTTCTTTTTATTTTGAATATATGAACTGCTAATTGGATATTTCTGTTTTGAATAGATCTCAAAAAGGTTTCCATTGAATCTAACATTGACACTTGAGCTTAGCTGGATTGGATTGGGAGTTGAGGTAAATATGGTAATGGTATGGTCCTTTGCTTTTAGAACTTTCTTCTGTTGATTTCTGATTTGCTTCTGATTTGATTCTGATCTTGGTTTCTGAATTTTGATTTTTGAAATTTATGTTGATTTCTTATTTGCTTCTGATCTTGGTTTCTGAATTCTGATTTTTGAACTTTATGTTGATTTCTGATTTGATTCTGGTCTTGGTTTTTGAATTCTGATTTTTGAACTTTATGTTGATTTTCGATTTGCTTCTGATCTTGGTTTCTGAATTCTGATTTTTGATTACTGAAGTCATTAACTGATGTCTGATGCATTTGCTTCTGCTGGCCTTGTTAATTTTTAAGATTAAAGACTAAAGTAAAGTTAAAGTATAAAGCTGTAGAGGATTCTTTTGTTGCTGCTGCCTGCTGATCATGACAATGAAGCATTTCAGTTGCTGGCTGCTCGTGGGACAGAGAGATGCTGATTGCTGATGCATGTGGCTGCGACTTTATAATTATTCCTTTTTGTCCATAGACAATTAGTTAGTGTATTGTGGATATGTGCATATTTATATAGGTCAAAGGTTTAGCGTTTAGGTCTAAATCTGAATTCATGATCTGATGGTTAAGTGCTCCTTTTGTTCAGTGGAGTTTTTTGTGTAAATGACTAAATGCAATGCTGCTGCTACTAACCTTTTGCAGGTTTAACACTTTTGTGGTAAATGGACAATGGTAGTAGACTAGTAGTTCATCAAACTTTTTGCAGGTTATATCTATCTGTTTTGAGTATTTGGAAGGCAAAAACTATTTGCCTATTTGAGTTTATGGCTTTAAAGTTGAATTTGTAAATGTAACCCTTTAATTTAAAGTAATATCTTATGCTACTAATTATTTCAAATTGTAATTAAATTATGTAACAGTTTAACCGACTAAACCGCCATAACCGATCGCACCGAAGGAGGTCAGTTGTTGGCGGTTAGGAATATAGCTTAGTCGGTTGATGCTCGGTATTAGATACATGTAACCACCAACCGACCGACCGACCGATAGACAGCCCTACGCCTCACCGTACGGGGAGGCGTCCCCAAGAGACGCCTCACCGTACGGTGAGGCTTCCCAAGAGACGCCTCACTGTATAGTGAGGCGGCCCGGAATTATTTTTTTGTTGAATTTTTTTCCGAAAAAAAAAACCATCCCTGGAGTCCCATTGGTCCTTTACCTCTCCAGCGAACTTGATCCGACATGATTTTGGATGTTGATTTGCTTGAAAAATTGAGATTTTTAGGTTGAAGGTTTGAGAGGATTTGAAAGGTTAGAAAGTTTGAAGAAAATGAAGTAAAGGGCAAAAAAGTCAAAAGTTGGGCGGTAGCTAGTAAAACTGGGGCGGTGGTATTTAGCAATTCAGTATAAACTACCTAACAAACAAATAAGCAAATAAACTAAACTCACATTTAGTGAGACTTAAACCTAGGACCCCATGGTCTAGGCACAATGCACTTGAGCTAACAACTCGGATACATAGCGGTAATATTTGGCATTATTTGCTATGTTATTATGAGTTGATAATATAAATCTATACTTTTAAAATATAGTTATTTGATCAGACCAAAATGTGACATGTTTTTATGGTCATTTTCCTATGTTTTTAGGGGATTTTGTGCTTAATTTTGGTTGATTATGTCTCAATTTCTTAATATTTGTGATTTTAGGTCTTGAAGACAAGAAAAGTGGAAAAGTACTATTTTTCCTACTTTTTGGAGCTATTTTGATGGAATTTTGACATAATGATTCAAGTGGAATTTTCATGAAGATTTTGGAGATTTTATGTTCGTGATTGAAGACTCTTTGAAGCTCATTTTGTGCTTGAAGAAGCCATGAAGATCAATGCTACAAGTTTCCAAGATGATTGAAGATCAAGAACATAAGTCAAGTGAAGAAAGATGCAACTTGCTGACGAGCTTTCCAGATGACCTGGGCGGCTAGGCATTTCATCTGGGTGCCCAGGGACAGTCGGGCCTGCCAAATCCAGCACAAGTTGGTGTCTTCCTCTTGAAGCTTCTCCAATTGATTCCGATTTCAGCGACACTTTGGGAGAAAAATCATAACTTTCTCTACAGAGGTCCAAATGCGATGATTCAAGATGCGTTGGAAAGCTAACTCTAAGATCTACAACTTTGCAGAAGAACTCAAAGCCCAGTTTTGCCGTTAAGATGGTCAAAAATTCCCCTGAAGTTAACGGACTGTTGCTATCTTGGGCCAGACTTCGGGTTTCCTCTAATTTCAGCCCATTAAAGCCGTTGGATTTAACTTGATGACCAAGTAATTAGCCCAGTACGCCCTTAAGAGTCCTAGGTCGGTTATAACTCTAATTCTAACCCTAGGAGTCTCCTATAAATAGCCACCTTTGGTTGTTAACCCTAGCTACAACATTAGACAATTAGGTTTTACACAATATACATTAGATTCTCTCTAGGTTTTCTTTTCTCTTCTTCCCCTTGGGCAGCCGCCCAAGGGAGGGGAAATCTCTTTAGTTTTTCTTCTTCTTTTCCTTCATGGATTCTTTTCAATTCATGAGAGACTAGTTTTCTTAATACTTTCTATCCTTTGGAGATTTTAATAAATTGATATGGGGAGATTCTGCGCTTATAATTTGGTATGATTTTCTCTTATTGAATAACATATTAATTCCTGTTATAATGATTATGATTATTTATGTTGTTGCTTTAGATGTACGCTATTGTCAATAAGATGAATAATCTATGGTTTTTATTTGGTTGATTCTTTGTTGGTATGCCTTATAATTGATACAAGTTGATGTCTCTTGACAAGATATCGATGGAATTAATAAGTCTTATGGAGAACCGAGGCGTGATAGTTTGGTTTGAAATATGTTTTATTTTAATTTATTAAGCATGTGAGATCCATAATTGAACTTAATGCTTTATTCTTGTTTCTGAGGCGTGATAGTACAGAAGCTTGAATAATAGGGTTATTCTTTGTGCCTAACGGAGTGAGATTAACTAATTAGCATGTTAGGGAAACCTAGATCAATTATTCTTTAGAGGTTATTGAATGAATCTTGCTTGATAGTTTACCTCTATTTATAGAGTGGCGTAAAATAGATTCTTGTCTAGTTCAATAATTTGGTTGTACTAAATTTATCTTTCATATCAATGATCCATATCTCCTATTGATTAATTTCTACCATTGGAAGGAAAGTATGTTCTTTAGTTAATTGTTTTCTTAATTAGTATTTTAGTTTAGTTTAATTTAGTTTTGCTTTACTTTTATTTAATTGCTTTTTAATTGTGATATCTAATCCCCAATTTTCTTAAGTGTTTCCAAGTGTTTTGTTTTCAGTATTCGTTTCATCCTTCTCTGTGGGTTCGACCCCTACTTACCCTAACTACCTAGTTAGATTTTGTGGGGATTTATTTTGTGTGTCGCTGACGACCAATCATTATTATATAATCATAAATCATAACCATATAGTAGTATCTAGTAATCATCATCTCTTCATCCCATCATCCCCTCTTCTCTCCTCAATCAAAAGTATGCAGGTGAAAGTTTAGATTTGTCATGGAATTATGGAATTTCAGCACATTAGGCCCATATTATGTTAATTATTATTACTAAAAGAGAAATCAAAGAAATTTATTCAAGTAATAGTGAGGAAGCTATCAATAAATTTTATTTTGGAGCTACTTGTCTTGAAAGTTATTCTGAAAATTTAACCTATATTTATCTGGTTAAATAACCTCTTTGCCCCCTGAACTTTGTAATTTTAGGGCAATTTATCCCCTGAACTAATAATTGTGTCAGATTTCTCTTTTTATTTTCAAAATCACGCCAAACTGCCCTCTACCCTACCGTCAATGCCGTTAGTCACGTGACTAACGTTTCCGTCAAACCCCAGTTAAATACTTACCTGGTCGTAGAGTGTTGGAATTTTGGTTCCAACGAGTGTTTGATCCCTAACAAATTTGAGTACCTAAAAAATAAAAAATTCTCTAAATTTTTGTTCTCTCTTGTTTTTCTTGTTTTCACTAAAATTGATAAGGGAAGACATGTAGGCTTGATCATTTAGGATCAAGCCCTAAAACATGAAATTTAGACAAGATCATTGACTCAACTCAGCCCGAGACAATTATACTTTTAATGTTTTAAACATATTTTTTAAAATTAAACTCCTCCAAACTGAAAAACGCAGTAGATGGTCTTTGTAAGCATAAGCTCATGCTAGGACTGAAAATTGAGTTTGAAGATCAGAGAAGAAATGAAGTAGGCAGAAGTGGGGAGGGACATATCAGAGAGGAACTCGGAGTTGGTGAATGATATCTTTCAGAAAATAAATAAAAGGACCGTATCGACTTACTTTGTACAATGAACATTAAATTATGTAATTGTTTGCCAACATACGTTTGTCAAACTTCATCATCAGTGAGCTCATCTTGAAAATGAATCTTTTGTTTCTTCTCAGTTCTCATAGATAAATAATTAAGATGTAAACTTTAATTAGGATCTCATACAATGATTTGTTGTTTGCCTTTTATTATTTATTATTTAATAATAGTGTTGATGCAAAAACGTGTTCGCACCCAATATCAAAGTGGAAAATTCTAAACAACCATAAAAATTGACTAGAATTTTGTCCCACATGATGTGTCATGTGGGGTCATCCCATGTTTTACAGTAAAACCCCACTTATATAATGGTGGAACCAGTCTGCTGGACCAATCGTGTAACAACACGTCATGGATGACCAAAATTTCGGGACAATTTTTCTAGTCATATAGCAAAACTCTATCAAAGATAAGGAGCTTCGAGCCTCCGAGTGACATGCAAAACTAAGAACTATGAGAGGAGGTACTTCCTAGATTTGTCTGAAAGCACCTTCTCCGATAATTAAGTCGGTGTCTAATTTGACTGGAAGCACCGTCTCCGATAATTAAATTAGTGTCTAATGAGTTTGGGAGCTTGACAGCTCTAGGAAGAGTGAGAGTTGGAAAGTTATGGCAGCTAGATTAGCCCATAATTGGTGGGGCTTACGTGGTTATTGGGCCTTTGGACCCGATTTATTTAAGCTCAACAAATAATGTTTGGTTTATAAGGAGTGGGAGGGGAAAGACGAACCTCAAATCAGTTTTATTATATCTCAATCTCTCTGTCACTAAATCAAGAGACCAAATCAAGAGGCGGAAGAAGTCATTTTATTTAATAATAATAATGATAATCTATACCTCCCTCTTTATTAAAGTTATTTTCAAACTGTTGTATGCTCAGTATTTGTTTCTTTTTCTACTGATATTTGTCCAAAATCAAGGTTTTCACCTACCGTATTCAATGCGTGTAGGTTTTTTGTGCTGCTTTGATAGTTTGTGTTTAATTGCTATGATGGAGATCAACAAGAAGGAACCGATATTATGGGAAGGAGTTTGCTTAATTATGGAGATTCGGGAATTAGCCAAAAAATTTCGACAGTATTCGCTCTGTTCACATGAAAATGGAAGCTAATATTTGTTCCCATAGTTTAGCTAAATTTGATCGTAATATGTTTGCTAGCTATATGCGGTATGGGGCTTTACCCCAATGTTTGTAATCCGGACTTTTTGATTGATTGAATGAATCTACTATTAAAATTTTTTAAAAGATTATATATTCATTAAATGTAAAAAAATTGTGCGACTATTGAAATTAAAAAAAAAAAACTGACGCAGATGCATAAGGATATAATATCTAGTAATAATATATGAAAGTTATATTTCACCAAAACAAAAATATATGAAAATTATAATATTTCTTTTCAAATTCTCAAATTTGTACTTGATGTTAGAAACAAATGGCTTGAATAAAAGCAAATACTTTATATCATTATTATTATTTCTAAGTTATCATTTAAAATTATTAATCATTTCCAAATTAATAGTATGATTTTTTAAACTATTTCTATCTTAAAATTTTTAACTACTTCAAATATATTTATATTTTCTTTATGGGTTTATATATAATACACTGTCGGTGGAGTTTAGCATACTACACAAACATTGAAGGGTGACATATGTCCCTTAGGAATTAGATTGAAATATTTAAAATTTAATTAATTCAGAAAATGGACATGTGTCAACTTCACAACCTACTTGTAAAGTCCAAAATTTACACCACCGGTGTATCAAATAATTAACCTTTATTTATTTATAATCAGTACTCAAGTAAAAAAACGAAGATTAATACTCTAAAAAGTGAAGTATTAATGAGCAAAATTAACCCAGCCATCATTCATGCATAAGCCATGCCAAGCCCAAACATTAGGCCCATACAGAGGCTAACAACTTGGTCCAATTCTTACTCAGCAAAGGCTAAGTCCAGGGTCCAGCATTACTTGTAAAGGGTTACAACAACATACTATACAATTAGTATAAAATAAATAGGGTGAATTTATATATAGAATTATCTTCTTACTATCTTATCTTTTGCTAATTCTAAAAAAAAAAAAAAAAAAAGAAAAGAAAAAACCGAAGATAATCTACAAGTTATATCGATCACAATGATCACCGGCTGCCAGTCTCAACGGGAAGAGTCAATAGTGCCGGTGCATTACGAATCCGTCCGTGACCAAATCAATAAGTCAGCTCATGCCCTTATAATTTAGCTACCAAATTTTCATTTCACAATTTTACATGGTATAAGTATAAACCCCAAGCAAAAGACATAAATAAATAAATAAATAATAAATATAATAATAACATGAAAAATACTAAGCCAATCTACTCTACACGAGTTGCATGCATCATCATATATTTCGCAATCTCTCTCAACAGCAATTAACAAATTTTGGCCCCAAAATCTTTTGTCCTTTACAAAAGAGTTATATTTGACCATGAAGCTTTGCTAAGGTTTGCTTCACGACCAGGTCCAGCAATGACATATTATAAACTCATAATAAAATAGAACATGCCGATAAGGACAAGTTTAAGACTCGAGGTGTCAGATGGGCGGGTTCAGATTCGGGTCATATGGGTCCGAGTCAAATGGGTCAGGTAATTTTCTTGGGTTATTCGGGTTTCGAGTCATCTGGGCTCGGGTTATTCGGGTTTCGAGTCATTCGGATTCCGGGTCATACTAATAATCTAACTGATTTAATTTTAGTGGTTGTTCATATCATTATTGTTCATATAATGAATTTTAGTAAATTTAATCATGATTTATATTGACATTGACTACCAACAAAAAACTATGGGTGACTTCCTCAGTGGATAAGTGTGTCGATATTGTCTCAAAACTTGCGAAAAAGATTGGTAAAAGCCACAGGACAAGGAATTTTAATACGGCCCCTGTAATGTGTGAGTGTATATTTGCTGAGCATGTGAATCGAAGAATCCAAGAATCTTTATCCCTTGGCGTGGACAAAAAAACCAAACCAAATATGTTGAAAATTTGGGCTTGCTTTTAGAATATTTTTGGAACCCTGTTTTTATCATGGCTATGCCTATGGCTTAAGCGCCGTTTACTTTTCACTAAATGTTCAAGGGGTTCTACGTTTATGAAAATGCGCTAGAGCAGGGTCTATCCTTTGAAAAAACTCATATCATGATTATAATTTGTAAAATCGGCTCAATTAAGTGCCTCAGGCCAATATTAAGCCCTAATATGATCTCTTAATTAAGTTTATAATTAAGTTTATGCAGTTGATGATAGGCTCTTAATTTAGTTGATTTTTCAATGTTTGAACCTTGATTTGAACTTTTTGAACGATAATAATCTCTAAATTGAGCATATTTTTTCAAAGGTTGGATGAGCAATTAGCCTTTTTCTATTTTTCTTTCTTTTTTAATCGTCTAGCTTCTAGATATAAAAAGGGAAAATGTTCATCTTTAGCGGTGCGACCACCCGTGATACGAGGCAACTAACTAAACTAATGGGAGAACGAGATAAGTGCGAGTGATTGATTGGTTATTTATGTTTATTGCAATTTGGTAGGTTTTGTTCTCTTGTTGACAATGATATGATGATATAGTTTCAGAGGAAAATGCTATTTTAAATTGATTAAAGATAAGGAAAATCTTGCAGATTGATTATCTGGGATTAGTTATTGATATCTAGCTTTGTTAGCATTAATTAGAAATGAGTGTAGACAAAATCTTTCTCCCTACTTAATCTATGAGCACAAAAATATTGAAGGCATCATCATATTGGCAATTGCTTTAGGCTGATTAATTAATGAAAATAGCTACGGTTGCTGTCCACGCCACTCTCTCTAGCTTTTGTTTTTAGTGAAATATCAACAGATCATACTTGTTGGCACTCCTCTCCTATAATGGGTATAGAAGGTATAGTTGTAGATGATATTTAATTTACAACCAATGCAGTGTATTTTATATTTTTGTAAATGAAAAAAATAAACGTGGAGAAAGTGTCTTCCATTCGACATCTGAGTTAGTTTAACTCTGAATTGATTGATATTCTAATGTAACTATCGAATATCGAAAATTGTCTCGTCATAAAAAAGAAATTGAAAATTGTAGGACTAGAAAAGAATATGATATTCTCCGAACACAATTAAAACAACGGTACTCTTTCTTGGAAAAATAGGCTGCCACAA
>AWWV01013786.1:0-11158 GCA_001974805.1 Corchorus capsularis | reverse complement strand
CCGGTGTTGCGCGGTTTCTTCAGGATTTGTCCTATAAGCTGGCTTATTTGGAATTTGCGCTCCAGGGATGAAGTCGATTTGATGTTCAATCCCCCTTATTGGTGGTAAACCACTAGGAATCTCCTCAGGAAACACATCTACATAATCACTCAGAAGAGAAACAATTTTGCTTAGAAGCTGGCTTTCCAAGTGGTTAGTGCTCACAAGTGTATATTTAAGCAAAAGCAAGATCAAAACAGAATTATCATTCAAAGCCTCTTTAATCTCACTCTTAGTTGCTAACATACACTCCTTAACAACTTTCTTAGAACTAGCATGCCTTTCAACTAAATCGCAATTTACATCTAACTTAGCATGTCTATTCTTTTCTTTAGCCCTATAATCGAATTCCATCTTAGTAAATTCCTCTTTCAATTTTAATTGATCTTTTAAAGCTTCTTGAGGTGATAATGGAATAAAAGTAAAGGGCTTCTTACCACACATGAGAGTATATTGGTTCGTCTCACCATCATGTTGAACTTTGTTGTCGTATTGCCATGGTCGCCCAAGAAGTACATGGCATGCTTGCATGGGTAAGATATCGCACAATACATCTCCTTTGTACCTACCCAAACAAAGAGAAACTAAAACTTGTTTGTTAACCCTAATTTCCTCCTTATCGTTGATCCAACCCAAGCTATAAGGTTTAGGGTGTTGTGTAGTGGGTAATTGCATCTCCTTCACCAAATAAATACTAGCTATGTTTGTACAACTCCCACCATCGATAATCACGCTACTAGGCTTCCCATTCGCATACATCCTAGTATGAAACAAGTTCTCCCTTTGGTTGTTCACATCGTTTTTCACATAAGCACTCAAAGTTCTCCTAGCAACCAAACTTTTAAGTGCAAAACCGACACCATCATCACTATCTTCATGCGCATCTCCTTCATCATCTCCATCACCACTAGATCCTAAAGTAATCTCTTCATCTTCACTTTCGATTTCTCCTTGGTCATTCACGAACAACACTTTCTTGTTCACACAATCTTTAGCATAGTGTCCAAAACCTTGACACTTGAAACACTTGACATGATTCTTTGAAGATGAGCTTGATGAAGATTTAGAATCGGTTTTAGGGGTACCTTTTTGCGCTAACTCCTTTTCCTTTGATGACTTGTCATCCTTCTTGATTGGAGTTTTCCATGAGCTTGATGATGATGTAAAGCTCTTCTTATTCCTTTTCACTTGGCTTTCGGCCTTCAAAGCATGTTGAAGTAACTCCTCAACCTCATAGTGTTGTTGCATCTCCACTATATCATGAATTTCTCTATTCAATCCCGCCAAGAATCTAGCTATAGTAGCTTGTGGAGCTTCATCGATCTCGGCCCTTGACATCAACAACATCATCTCGGAGTAGTATTCATCAACACTCCTAGTTCCTTGTCTCAAAGATTGCAACTCTTGGTAAAGACCATTAGTGTAAAAGCTTGGAACAAACCTCTTCCTCATATAACTCTTTAGACCCAACCAAGTGTTGATCGGCCCCTCCAAGTTTCTTCTTCTTGTTTGCACCAATTGATTCCACCAATTTAAAGCATTCTCCGTGAATTCAAGAGTAGCAATTTCTACCCTCTTTGGCTCGGCATGTGGATAGTAGTCAAAATATGATGCGCCAAGGGCTTATCATGGCTTAGAAGGACACATTGGAACCAATGAAGATCATGGAGATGTCATCGATGCTAGCTTGGACGAGCATGGAGGTGGAAGCACTAGTGACCGGCCATGCGACTTGGAGAAGTCCGGCCAACACCGGCCACGCGACTTGGAGATGCCCGGCCATCACCGGCCACGCGACATGGACATGTCCGGCCACAACCGGCCATCGCTAGGCGCACCAACCGGCCACAACCAGACATCGATAGGGCCATCCGGACAAGACCGGCCTTTTGATCCTTTAGCCATTCCGCAAGGTCCAATGACTAGGGCACGGGCTAAAAGGTTCAAGGAAGCTTTATTGGGCTTTGTAAGATCTCATCTTGAAGGTTTAGAGTCCATTGAAGAACATTTGGAAGGCATTGAAGTCGACATCACCAAGAACATTTCCATCGATTCCAAGGTGTTTACTTTACTTGAGATCGATGAGCATTAGGCTTTGGTATTGTGTAATTCGGCCTCATGGGCCTTTATTCTATCTTAGATTAATTATTTAATTAGTTTAGAAGACATTGGGTTGGGCCTTGTTTGACTAAGTCCAATCCTTGCTTAATTAAGTTATGTATTTACTTTTCCTAGTAGGACAAGGAGTAGGCTATTTCCTTGTTTCTTCCTTTATGTAATGTTTTCCTTTTAGATTTAGGAGAAGGGTTATGCGTCCCCTACTACTATATAAAGGGTCCATCCCCCTCTTGTAAACATAAGTCAAGTTAATCAATAAAGTTGAGAGGTTAATACCCATATCGATTTCTTTGGCTTCATTGTTCTAGTTTGAGCAAACTTAGGGTTCTTCATCTTGTAGAGTCCTAGCAAGCAATTAGGTTGAGATAACTTAGTTGTTTGTGAATCTTGTGATCTTGAGAATTCAATTGCAGGTCTAATTGAGTGCTTAAGGCCGACGAAAGAGGAGGGATAACTTTGTGAAGATCATCGACATACAAGTCTAGGAGTTGAAGAAGTTCAAGTCGACTTTGGTGGATATTCAAAGGTTGGATTTGAATCTAATACAACTAGATTCGTATCAAAATACATATCCAATTTCGACTCCCACTCCAAGTAATCGGCTGGAGACCCTCTCCCATTGAATTTAGGGATTTTGTATTTGATGTTGTCCTTAGGCTCCTCTCTTTCAATTCCTCTTCTAGGCCGCATATTTTCATTGTGAGCTTGCCCTCCTAGTTCTTGTTGCCTTAGTCTCTCCATGGGATCGATTCTAGCAATTTGCCTTGGTGGTGGAGGGTGATCCTCTTCAGTGTTGCGTGCGACATTAGCTCTTTGAGTAGGTTGAGCTTGTCGATTTTGACCGTCTCTTACTTATTGGACTTCATTGGTCAAAGTATCGAATCTAGTATTCATATTGTCAAAACGTTGCATTAGAGCTTGCAACATAGCAGCCACGTTTGGTTGCTCTTGTTCTTCTTCCATTATACCTACAAAAAGAACAAAGATTAGTGGTAAAAATCCTCACAAGTGTGTGTGTGCTTATACCTTTGACTTGTGCTCTCGTGTTTGTACTCAAGTCCTATGGATTGGCGGTCCACTACTCTCTTAATGATCTCACAAGATTTGCCTTTTACTAGCTTCAATAGGTCTAATAAGAGCAACTCCTAGAGCACTCGTTTCTTCTCGTGACCTACTTGAGGAACAAACAATTAGTAGCAAAGTTATTTGTGAATCAAAAGAAAAGTGATCTTAAACCAAACCAAACCACTTAATGCAGGTTCCTTATGTCGAAATTCTTCTCCAAAGTTGCTGCACAAAAACTCAATTCAAGCACAATCACAATATCAATCGATTAGCATAAACCCTAGTACCACTTGTCTCCTATTTTATACCACTTGAATCCAATAGGGTTTGTAACCTGAAATTCTCCAAATCAAATCACAATTAACAGCAAAAGCAATCCAAGGATACAATTAGGATTAGTTGCAACTAAATAGATCAATTGCACAAGAAAACCCTAATCCCCAAATTTCCCAAACTAAGAACCCTAGTTCCTGAAAAATATCGATAACAGCACAGATTTTTTTAATTTTTTTCAATATTTTTCCCAGAAAGATCACACCAAAATAAGTCTAAATCTCAAATTTCACAGCTTTCCGAGCTCAAACGAATCCAGAACAAAAATCACAAGTTTCTGGTCGAAATTTTTTTTATTTTATTTTATTTTTTTATATTTTTCGATATAACTACTAGTTATGAGAGACTCAAATCTGAAATTTCAAAGTAAAACGATGCAAGATGAATCGGCTATGAATTTTTGAAGTTCCTGAATTTTTGAAATTTTCAAGAAGGTGGTGCGATGAGTGTTTGGGTGTGTTGTGATGGATGAAAACGTGATGATTGATGTATAGAAGGATAGATTTACCGATTGAAGATGACAACCTATGCTCTGATTACCAATTGATACGAATCTAGTTGTATTAGATTCAAATCCAACCTTTGAATATCCACCAAAGTCGACTTGAACTTCTTCAACTCCTAGACTTGTATGTCGATGATCTTCACAAAGCTATCCCTCCTCTTTCGTCGGCCTTAAGCACTCAATTAGACCTGCAATTGAATTCTCAAGATCACAAGATTCACAAACAACTAAGTTATCTCAACCTAATTGCTTGCTAGGACTCTACAAGATGAAGAACCCTAAGTTTGCTCAAACTAGAACAATGAAGCCAAAGAAATCGATATGGGTATAAACCTCTCAACTTTATTGATTAACTTAGCTTATGTTTACAAGAGGGGGATGGTCCCTTTATATAGTAGTAGGGGACGCATAACCCTTCTCCTAAATCTAAAAGGAAAACATTACATAAAGGAAGGAACAAGGAAATAGCCTACTCCTTGTCCTACTAGGAAAAGTAAATGCATAACTTAATTAAGCAAGGATTGGACTTAGTCAAACAAGGCCCAACCCAATGTCGCGTGGCCGGTGATGGCCGGACATGTCCATGTCGCGTGGCCGGTGATGGCCGGACATGTCCATGTCGCGTGGCCGGTCTTGTGGCCGGTGTTGCGCGGCTTCTCCAAGCGATGGCCGGTCACTTGTGCCTACATCTCCATGCTCCTCCACGCTAGCATCGATGACATCTTCATAATCTCCATTGGCTCCAATGTGTTCTTCTAAGCCATGATAAGCCCGTGGCGCATCAGTTATAATGATTTTCAAAGGGTAATTAATTTAGAAAAGTGAGGTTACTAACCTCAAAGTGTTCATGCCTAGGGGTTACTAACGCCCTTTATTTTATTTTTGAGGCTACTAGCACTCTAGAGGGACAATACTTCTGCAAATCCATGCCTCTTATCCTCTTCCCAAGGGTTACTAACTCCTTTTGTTTAAAGAGAAAAGTGACAACAATGGATTTTTTTTTTTAAAAGCAGAAGATATCTCTTCTCCTCTTGCATGAAAAACACTCTTTTTATGAAAAAGATTTTTTTTAACTACCCTTTTTATATAGATAGTCCCCCACACTTATGCTTGACATATCCATAACATACTTTCATAATCGTAATTTCAATAAAAATTAAACACAAGTTCTAGAAATAGGCAATCATAGAAATAATAAGCAATAAGCTCATATCACAAACTTCAATTATACCTAATCTAAGGAATAAGATATCATACTATAAATAAATCAATGAATCAATCATTCCTCAATCAAAAATAAATCAATCGATCAATATGAGCATATAAAATCAAAATTTTGTCAAAATTTTCCAAAAAATTATTCCAATTTAACATGCAATTAGACTCACTCCCCCACACTTAAAAGATACATTGTCCCCAATGTATTAACAAGCGTGGAAAATCAAAGCAAAATTAAATATGCATCTTTTAAATCCTAATTAACCTATATAACCTATATCTATATGTATCACATATCAAAGAAAAAATCAATCAAAGCATTGCAAGAAAAAGATAGGGTTAAAGAAATCTTCTCTATTCTCCAAGCATAGGCTCCAATTGGATTTCTTCATATCGATGAAAAACTTCTTTTTCTCCTTTGGTATGGAAAATCCTAAAAAAGAAAAATAAAACAAAGAAAAATATTATGGGTTAGTAAAAATAATATTGGGTTGCCTCCCAATAAGCGCCTTTCTTTAAGGTCTTTGGCTAGACTGCCTTAAAGAAGGTTATTCTTCAAGGGTGAAGGAATTTTGGGTGTAATCCTTCAACAGGTCCTCGATAACTCTACTCTCTTCAATGATTTTGATAGTTTCAAGTTGAATTTTATCAAGACTTGAAAAGATCAAAGCATTAGGCGATGGCATGGTTGTAACTCGGCATGGCGCGGCAATGGCTCGTGGTGGCTCGGTGAGGCGCGAGGATGGCATGGCATTGGTCGGGCATGGCCGGGCTGGAGGCGCGGACATGGCCGGGCATGACGCGGTGGTGTTTCGACAGGAAGCTTGCATGGTCGGTACTAACCGGGCAGGTGGTGCGACTGGTGCGGACATGGCATGGCATGGCCTGGGCGGCATAGCGACGGGTGCGGGACATGGCGCGGATTGAGCTGGCAGGGCCGAGCATGGCCGGGCAGGCGGCACGGTAGTGGCCTGGCTGGGCCGGGCAGGCGGTGCAAGTGGCGCGGCTGTGGCTTGGCAAGGCCGGGTAGGCGGCACGGCAAGGGCTTGGGCAGTCTTGGCCGGTGTTGGCCGGCCATGTGGTGTCGATGGCCGAGCTGCAGCCGGGCATACTGGCTTGTGCGGCACGGGCTTAACCGGGCTGAGTCCTTGAGCAGCTTCATTCGATGTATTGGTTATCATCTGGGCAAAATTCTCCATTATCTCGTATATGTCAGCAGTGCTGTGATCGAACAGGGGAATATAGATAAGAGTGTCGACAGACAATCTGTCAGGAGCTCTTAATCCTTGGTAGAAGATTTGAACCAATCTTCTTTGATCATAACCATGATGAGGGTGAGCAGCACATAGCTTCTTAAACTTTTGCCAAAATTGGGGAAAATTCTCCAATTTATGTTGAAGAATGCTTGCAACTTTAGCTCGATGTTTAAGGTCTATATCTGGCTTCTTAGTTGAATTGCTTGGTTGATCGATCTTCAGGGGCGGTTGAACTTCTTTATTGTTGACTTCTGGTTCCTTCTTGGCTTCTTTTGCTCGATCTTTCTTCTCATGGGAGGTTGACAATTTCGTCCTCCGAGATAATTCTTCAAGAACATTGAATGCTTTCTCCGGGGTTCTTTCATGCAGTGGTTTAGTACTGAAAGAATCAACAAGAACTCGATCTTTAAGTCCCAATCCTCCATAGAAGAATTGGATTAAAATTCCTTCCTTGAATCCATGATTAGGGCAATCGGCACACAGCTGCTTGAATCTCCTCCAAAATTGGTGGAAAGTCTCGTTGTAGCGTTGTCGAATGTCCATTATCCTTTGTCTTCCTTTGGAAATCCGATCAGGCTTTGTTGATGAAGAATCTTCAATGGTTCCTTTCTTAACAAACTTAGAACTTATAACATAAACTAAATTGTTAGATTTTAACGGCACTTGAGATGAAATTCTAGGGTGGATGACTTCACCATCAAATTCCATGGTCAATGAACCATTAAATACATCAATCTTGGTATGAGAAGTCTTTAGGAAAGGTCTTCCTAATAGAAGAGGACATTGATCTTTCGAATACTCCATATCCATGATGAATATGTCGATTGGAAAAATTAGATGTTCAACTTTGATTAAGATATTCTCTAAAACACCTTTGGGATAAACCAAAGATCCGTCAGCTAATTGCAGAATAACATCAGTATTCTTCAAAGGACCAAGATTTAAAGATTTGTAGAAAGAATAAGGCATTACGCTTAAAGAAGCACCAAGATCAAGCATCGCATTCTCTATAATACTTCTTCCAATAGAACAAGTAATAGAAAACGTACCTGGATCTTTGCACTTAGGAGGTAAACTCTTTTGAAGCACAGCAGAGACATTAGCTCCAGCGCTTACTTTTACCTTGTAATCTCTTCTTGTTGGTACAAAGTTGCTTGAGGAACTTTGCATAATTCGATATTTGTTGAATGGCATCAAGAAGTGGGATGTTGACCTCAACTTTTCGGAATATCTCCAAAATATCTTGATCATCATCTTCTTTCTTTGACTTCTTCAATCTTGATTGAAAAGGAATTAGGTTGGAATCGGTTTTGGGCTTGTTGGAATCGCACACACCTTTTCCTTTGGGTTGAATTACGACATCTTCCTTGTTTGAATCTTCAATCGGCGCAGCTCCTTTGTTGTTGGGTTCATCTTCAATCTTGATTTCGGCATGCTCTTGTAAATCTTCTTTGGTGTAGTTCGGCTCACCTTTAGCTTGTTGATGTGCGGCATGGTTTGGATTAGGGTCTTTCAACTCTTTTCCACTCCTTAAAGAAATTGCATTGACATTCTCTCTAGGAGGTACCTTTGATTGTGATGGAATCCTTTGTTGACCTTGTGTCTTGAGATCACTCAAATCACTAGCTAATTGGCTTATTTGCTTTCTCATCTTCTCCATAGCTTCCTTGATTTGTTGTAACTCAATGGCTTGTGAAGTTTAAAAATTAGGTCTTTGAAAATTCGGCCTTCCTTGGTAGTTACCTTGGTTCCCATATTGTTGACTCGGTTGTTCAGGTCTCCAATAAGGTTCAGGCTTCCTTTGATGAGCTCCTTGTAATCCCACGGCATTGATTCCTTGCTTGTTGTCTTCCAAAGTCGCACAAACCCTTGGCACACTTGAAAAATTCGCATGGAACAAATCAGTGAGCAAAGCAATTTGTTGATTCGTTTCTTGAAGTTGTTGCTCCAATGAGGTGGAATAGGTATAAACTTCATTAATTCTTCTTGTAGGGCCTTCTTTTGTGTAGTCTTCTCGAGATCCAAATTGTTGAGTGTTTGCAGCCATGTTTTCCACTAAAGACCAAGCTCCAGCAGGAGTTTTGTCGATGAAGGCTCCTCCACTTGCAGAATCGATGGAAGATCTGTCACTGGATCAGCAACTGTTCATTGATTTGATGATTGGGGCAGCTCGCACAAAGTGTTTTGAAACGTTCCCAATATTCATGCATTGTTTCTCCATGGCGTTGCTTAATTCCACAAATCTCCTTCCTTATACTTGATGCTTTATGTGCAGGAAAGTACTTTTCCAAGAACAGTTTCTTAAGGCTCGTCTAAGATGTGATTGAACCAGTGGGTAAAAGGTACAACCAATCTTTTGCTCGGTCCATAAGAGTGAACGGAAAAGTTCTTAACATGAATTGATCTTCAGGAATACCTTGAATACTTGTAGATGCGCAGGCAATCTGGAAATCAGTAAGATGTCGGTGAGGATCTTCTCCAGGCAAACCGTGAAATTTGGGTAAAATCTGAATAAATTCAGATTTAATTTCAAAGTTTCCATTGGTATCTGGGTAACGAATGGCTAAGCATTTGGTATAGACGTTTGGTGCAGCTAACTCTCTCAGAGTTTTGGGTTGTTCTTCTTCAGCCATATCTTCTGACGATGTTGAAACATCAGATCTAGGAGAACTTGGTTGAGAACTCGAATCGGATGTCTCCTCTTCTTGTTGTCGGCGTTGTGTCTTCTTCTTCTTCTAAAATAGCGTTCTTTCAGACTCAGGATTAAATTCTAAACCTTCAGTACTATTACTTCTTGTCTTTGGCATGCAGTTTCCTAGAAAAATCAAACAAAACTAAAAAGAAAAATTAGCAGTAACAGTTCTTAAATAAAATAAAAAGCAGAAACAGAAAATAAAAATATTTTTTTATTTTAAAAGGAAAAAACGGAAAAAGAAAAATTAATTATTTTTTTTAAAAGGAAAAATCGGAAACCCTAATTTAAAAAACGGAAAAATATATATATTTTTTAGAAAAATCGGAAAAACTCTTTTTTTTTCGACGCAAAACAAATTTTTTTTATTTTTTTTAGAAAAACGGAAAAACAAAACAAAAAACTAATTTTTGGATCTAATCTCTCTTCACTTTCTCTCAATTCAATTCCCTTCCCCGGCAACGGCGCCAAAATTTATGATCGTGTCGTCTATGACCATAACAATAATCCCCACAATTAACTAACTAGAATAGCTAGGGCAAGTAGGGGTCGAATCCCACAGAGAAGGTTTATGTGATGAACAATCAAAAGATAGAAAGATCTTTTCCAAAAAAATCAATTAGAAAACAGGGGATTTAAGAAATTAATTATAAAACAAACAATTAAACTAAAAATCAAAGCAAAGCAAATCTAAATCTAAATCTAAATCTAAAGTAGATTAATAAAGCAAATTAATAAAGCAAACAATAATTAAAAAGCATACTTCTTCACCAGTGGTATCCTTCAATCAAATTAACTATGGATCCTTGATTTAAAAGGTGAATTTCGCATCTTATTCTTGACTGACAACTGATATAGGTTTCCCAACATGTATTTTAGATAAGAGGCCGATTAGAGCTGCAGTTATCCCTACTATTCCTTCAATGATCGATTACTTTCTTAGGGCTTAAAGATCACTTGAGAACAAAGCATTAAGAACAGTTAATTTTACACACATGCTGATCGAGCTCAAATTATGCATGTTTTTATAGCTATTTTTATGTACTTTTGCTATTTTTATATATGTTTTTACCCTATTTTGTTAGTATTTGTGTTTTTAGGTCCTGAAGACAAGAAAAGTGAAAACTTATTGTTTTTCACTCTTTTTGGAGCTATTTTGGAGACATTTTACTAAATTATGGATTTAGCCATTTGGAATGAAGATTTGAAGATGCAAAGTTCGTGATTAAAGATATTTTGAAGATTTGAAGACAATTGAAGAATTAATTCAAGAAGCAAAATTGAAGATTTGGAGCTTAATTTATTAAGGATTGAAGACAAGCACAGATGAAGCCCTGAAGTTGAGGATTTTTGGATTATTTATATGGAAATATATCAGCCCATATAAACTTATAATTGGAGTTAAAATCCCAATTTGTAGGTCCCATATCCAAAAGAATATCCAAATCCCGCATTAATCCCGTAGATTTGCGATATTAGCCCGGTTTCAGTGCAGTCTTCGTAGAAAGGCCATAACTTTCTGCTCAGATGTCCGTTTTAAGCCCATGAGTACTCGTTGGAAAGCTAACTCCGAGCTCTACAACTTTCTTTTGAAGTGCAAAGCCCAGATCTGTCATCTTCAAGCCCGAAACTGAAGTCGAAGTCCCTGCTCAAATCCAGAAATTTCCAGGAAATTCTAGAAGTCCTCTTTTGACTTGGAGACTACTCTAAGATGACACCTAATCCTACTTGGAGACCAAGAAAAGAGCCTAAACCGTTCTACCCTTATTTTCCACTATAAATAGCCACCTCCTGTATCACAAATCACACAACTTCACAATCCACAAATTTTAGATAATTCTCTTTTTCTACCTTTCTTTAGTTTTTAGGTTTTTCTCTAGTTTTAGAAGGGGAGAAGTCGACATCCTCTCTAGCAATAGAGGGAGTCGACGT